>CAWTZC010000834.1:0-33183 GCA_963919715.1 Microtus obscurus | reverse complement strand
AAGAGTTTCTGGGGTCAGGTTGTCTCTTCGCAACAATAGACAGCTTAACTAAGATACTGACAATGTTAATACCTATAATACCATGTTTAGTGTTGGTTATGTAATGGTCATATAATCAAATTAATGTTTTCCTTTATAAGAGTTTACACTGTGAGAGGAGTGTTATTAATCATCACAAGATTTGGTGACTGATCTATGGAATGTTCTTATGCCCAAGAATCAGTGCTGAGAGCTGTATAGACAGTTTCATGTCTATAGTTCAGGACAGAATGTCCAATTACTGAAAAGTCTAAAGCACTTTCAGCATTAACTCTGTCAGTAATTGTGCTTCTATTTGTCATAATTTCTGTAAAATTTTCATTTGATTCAGAACTCAAGTAAGGAAGAATGGAATTATTTATTGAATAAGTTGAATCCCGGATATCTATGATATGCAGGATTCACAGAAGAAAAGCAGTAAACCTAATCTGCTACTTAGGAATGCCTTGGTGAAGGAAGTGATCATTAGATCATTATGGCCAATCAGAAAGGGACAGAGTGGATGAGTCCATTCCTCTTTTTCTCCAGGAAAGGAATTACTTATAGCTATTTCTCCTGTCTGTCAGCGATTTGACAAATTTCTTTTAGATGAATGTACTGCATGCTTACTTTTCAAGGTCTTTTGCTATGTCAGAGTAGTCTCAATCTTCAGTTACATTTTCTGTTTTTGTTAATGAAAATCAAACAATACATTCAAATTACTGTGCAGTTTCAAGTTATTTTTCCATGATTTATTTATTTTTTTTCTATTTTTTTATTTTATTGGAAAAAAAAAAGCAATTTCTGCCTCCTCCCCGCCTCCCATTTCCCTCCCACTCCTCCCTCTCCTCCTCTCCTCCCCCCACTCCTCCCCCTCCCTCTCCAGCCTGAAGAGCAGTCAGGGTTCCCTGCCCTGAGGAAAGTCCAAAGTCCTCCCCCCTCAATCCTGGTCTAGGAAGGTGAACATCCAAACTGGGTAGGCTCCCACAAAGCCAGAGCATGAAGTAGGATCAAAACCCGGTGCCATGGTCCTTGGCTTCTCAGCAGCCCTCATTGTCCGCCAAATTCAGAGAGTCCGGTTTTCTCCCATGCTCTTTCAGTCAGAGTCCAGCTGGCCTTGGTGAGCTCCCAAAGAATCAGCCCCACTGTCTCCACTGGTGGGCGCACCCCTTGTGGTCCTGACTTCTTTGCTCATATTCTCCCTCCTTCTGCTCCTCATTGGGACTTTGGGAGCTGAGTCCAGTGCTCCAGTGTGGGTCTTTGTCTCTATCTCCATCCATCGCCAGATGAAGTTTCTATGGTGATATGCAAGATATTCATCAGTATGGCTATGAGATAGAGTCATTTCAGGTTCCCTATCCACAGCTGCCCCAGGAGCTAACTGGGGACATCGCCCTGGGCACCTGGGAGCCCCTCTAGATCCAAGTCTCTTGCCAACCCTAAGATGGCTCCCTTAATTAAGATGTGTGCTTCTCTGCTCCCCTAACCCACATTCCTTTATCCCAATCATCCCGTTTCCCCCAAGTTCCCCCCACCCTCCCCTTCTCACATTTCTCTCCCCTTCTCCCCTTACCCCCCTCCCACCACACCCCCAAGATCCCAAATTTTTGCCCGGCAATCTGGTCTACTTCCCATAACCAGGAGGATAGCTATATGCTTTTCTTTGGGTTCACCTTCTTATTTAGTTTCTTTAGGATATCAAATTATAGACTCACTGACCTTTATTTATCTCTAGAAACCAATTATGAGTGAGTACATCCCATGTTCATCCTTTTGGGTCTGGGTTACCTCGCTCAGGATAGTGTTTTCTATTTCCATCCATTTGCATGCAAACTTCGCGAAGTCATTGTTTTTTACCGCTGAGTAGTATTCTAATGTATATATATTCCATACTTTCTTCATCCATTCTTCCATTGAAGGGCATCTAGGTTGTTTCCAGGTTCTGGCTATTACAAACAATGCTGCTATGAACATAGTTGAACAAATGTCCTTGTCATATGATCGGGCATCTCGTGGGTATATTCCCAAGAGTGGCATTGCTGGGTCCATGGGTATGTTGATCCCAATTTTCCTGAGAAACCGCCACACTGCTCTCCAAAGTGGCTGCACAAGTCTGCACTCCCACCAGCAATGGATGAGGGTACCCCTTTCTCCAGAGCCTCTCCAGCAAAGGTTATCATTGGTGTTTTTGATTTTAGCCATTCTGACAGGTGTAAGGTGATATCTCCCATGATTTATTAAAGTTAGAAATAATACTAGTTATACAGTACTTACTATCTTAAGGATTATAAAAATCCTTGGTATGCATTATCTCCTTTGATATTTCTAAAACCATAATAGGTTGATAAGTGTCTTCATATTCAGATTTAAAAAATATGGATTCGAAGGACAAGTGAAATGTCTCAAAGTCCCATAGCTAGTAACCATCAGAGTGCTGGTAAAACTACCGCAACACTGAAGTGTCCATACACTTAACAATTAGAGTCTGCTTTACTGTTTACATTCAAATCCTAGTGTGTATGTGTACATGTATGTGCCATGGTACACATGTGGAAGTCAGACGACAACTTTCATTGGTCATTTTTCTCCTTAAATCATATGGTTCCTGGAAATCCAACTAGGGCCATTAGGCTTGGCAGCAGGTGCCTTTACCCACTGAGCTATGCCAGAAGCCCAGAATGACTCTAAGTAGATATGTGATATGGGAAATATGCTTACAATGTGACTATATACCTAAGATGTTTATGTAAACATACACTCTTTGGACTTTATAATAAACTGTTTTAAAACACAGAAGTACATGTGGGGAAAATATATAGATTTTGCTCAGAAAAAAAAAAACATATTAAGTGTTACTGATATGCAAATAATTATACCAGGAACAATGGTGCATGTAAATTCTATCTTCAAGGATCTTTCAATATCTTCATTGTGATTTCTTTTTCTCATTTATATTCACAGAAGCAATTTTATTATTTTAAGTGAGTTTCTTTTTTCCCCTATTAATTTGGTTGCTAAATATGAATGAGAGAAAAACCTTTTTATATGGTGGCGCACGCCTTTAATTCCAGCACTCGGGAGGCAGAGGCAGGCGGATCTCTGTGAGTTCGAGACCAGCCTGGTCTACAGAGCTAGTTCCAGGACAGGCTCCAAAGCCACAGAGAAACCCTGTCTCGAAAAACCAAAAAAAAAAAAAAAATCACATTCTTAATGTTTTGCAGACTGGAAAAGAAAAAGGCAGATGAACAAAAATTTTATGTTTTGAAGTAAAATTTTAACTACATCTAGAACATTGTAATCATAAAAAATCATTGATTATGATGCCAGTGCCAGCATTTATTTACTTGGCAATTGGCATGACAGAAGAGTATTATACTACATGAGAGGCCCAACCCACCTAAATATCACTCACAATGGCTGACAAGCAATGTTCTGGAATATTTTCTGAGATATGTAGTTATATGCTGCAGTGGTATTGTATACCACCTGCTCCTCAGGAGGAGGAAGGAGCAGACAGAAATACAAGTCAGGAGAGCTGAGAGCATTCAATGCAATGCCCATCAAAACCCCAGCAAAATTCTTCACAAAACAATCCTATACAATAAAGGAACTCTTGGAGGCATTTCAATCCCTGACTTCAAACTCTACTACAGTGCTACAGTAATTAAAACAGCCTGGTATTGGCATTAAAACAGACAGGAGGACCAAGGGAACCCAAAAGACCCATATGTTAATCCATACACCTATGAACACCTGATTTTTTTATTGATTTTTGTTGAGCTCTACATTTTTTCTCTGATTTTGACAAAGAAAAAAATATAAAAAGAAAAAAGAAAGCATATTTAACAAGTGGTGCTGGCATAACTGGATATCAACATGTAGAAGAATAAAAATAGATCCATATCCATCACCATGCACAAAACTCAAGTCCAAATGGATCAAAGACCTCAATATATAGTGAACCTCATAGAGAAAATGGGAATTACATTTGAATGCATTGGCATAGGAAATCACTTTCTAAATACAATCCCAATTGCACAGACACTGAGAGAAACAATTAATAAATGCGACCTCCTGAAACTGAAAGGCTTCTGTAAAGCAAAGGACATGTTCAACAAGACAAAAAAGGCAGCCTACAAAATGGGAAAAGGTCTTCACCAACCCCACATCAGACAGAAGACTGATCTCCAAAATATATGAAGAACTTAAGAAATCGGTCATCAAAAGAACAAATAATCCAATTTTTAAAAATGTAGTACAGACCTAAGCAGAGAACTCTCAACAGAGGAATCTAACATGGCTGAAAGACACTTAAGGACATGCTCAACATTTTTAACCATCAGAGAAATGCAAATCAAAACAATTCTGAGATTCCATCTTACACCTTTAAGAATATCCAAGATCAAAACCACTGATGACATCTTATCCTGGAGAGGATGTGGGGTAAAGAGAAGACACCTGTATTGCTGGTAGGAGTGCAAATTGGTACAGACCCTTTGGATATAAGTATGGCAATTTCTCAGAAAATCAGGAAACAACTTTTCTCAAGACCCAGCAATACCACTTTTGGGTATATACCCAAAGGATGCTCAATCATATCACAAGGACATGTGCTCAACTATGTTCATAGCAGCACAGTTTGTCATGCCAGAACCTGGAAACAACCTAAATGACCCTTGACTGAATACTTGATAAGGAATAGGTGGTCCATTTACACAATGGAGTACTACACAGCAGAAAAAAATGACATCTTGAAATTTATAGGCAAATGAATATATCTAGAAATCATCATATTGAGTGAGGTAACCCAGACACAGACAAATAAATACCATATGTACTCACTCATATGTGCATTTTAGACATAAGGCAAAGAAAAACAACGACAAATCACAATCCCAGAGAACCTAGACCAACAATGAGAACCCTAAGAGAGACACACATGGATCTAATCTACATAGGAAGTAGAAAAAGACAAGATCTTTTGAGTAATTTGAGAGCATAGAGACCATGGGAGAGGGCTGAAGGGGAAGGAAGAGGAGCAGATAAAAAATGTATAGCACAATAAAATCAATAAAAAATGCCTTGTGACGAATTAAACTATAACCATCTTTAACACTGTCTGACAAATGTAAGAACAAAATGAACATAAATAGTATGGTGTTGTGACACATGGATATAATTCTGATATTGCCACTGCAGTCACAAGAAAGAATACATCCATTCCTCCAAAAGCTTACTGTTTCTATCCATTAATTAGTTTGCATTTCTTACTATTTATATTAAATAGAATATAACACACATTCCTTTAGTTAGAATAATTACATTGGATTATTCATGCTGCTATGTGTATCAATTATTCATTCACTTTCATTGCTAAATACTTTCCAACTAAATGCAGAAATAAATAACACTGTTATAAACACTTGCAAACAAGTCTGCATATGTGATATGCTTTCATGTTTTCTTGTGTACTGTAGTTGGGCACTATAGTACATGCATGTTTAACATTTTATGAAACTACAGACACTTTCCTTTAAGTGTACAGTTTATTTTCTCATAAGTAATGGATGGGAGTTGGAGTTCCTCTGCCTCTCTTCATTTGCTATGTCCATTTTTTTCAATCTCAGACCATTTAATAGCAATGAAATAGCTTGTGAGTTTAATTTGAAGTTTCTGAAACAAGCTGTGTTGACCATCTTTTCATGTGCTTGTCATGACATGGCAGAAGAACATGCATGAAAAAAGTATCGATTTGAAAAAAATAGAAGCCAGTGTAGGGAGGGGCTGGTCTTACTCTCATACGAACTCACTCTTATGAGAATTAGCTTCTCAGTGATAGCATTATTTTCTTCCATGATAGCTCTCAATACAAAACCACATTCCTCTTAATAAATGGGGCCTATTCTACTATCTCTATGCCAGCACACTGAAGACTAAACTTTGAGCAAATAAACTAAATGAAATCATGACCAAGAACTGCTGTGTGATACTAAAGAGAGCCAGAGGAGCTTTTCTTGATTACCAGACACTGAAGGAAGCTCAATTAAAAAAATCTATCATGTCATGTGGATATAGGATGATTGCACTCAAGCAGAGCTATGATAAAACAGAAGAGAGGACCTGTCTTCATACAGTATATATGTAGACATTTTATGTCAAACACCAAGTATGTTCTTTTTTTGTATTCAATGTGATCTTCACTATCCTATCTATTTCTCTCTCTCTCTCTCTCTCTCTCTCTCTCTCTCTCTATATATATATATATATATATATATATATATATATATATAATTTAAACCATGCCCTTTAAAGTCCTGGTTATACTCCATATTGATTGAAAAACTGACCCTGAATATGCCACTTAAATTTTTGATGTCTTACATAGGCCACTCCTATTTTCCTTACTGGGATGACATAAGTTTTAATATTTGAAATATCCTATCTGGTATTTGGTCTGGCCAAAAAGCCAACATAACATTGATAGTTGATTAAATTCCAATCTCAGTCAAAGTGGAAAGGAGGAAGAGAGAATGCAAACAATTCAATGGCTGAAATTCAACAGAGAAAAGGACAGCCAAATGTTATGTTAAATTATGAAGCACATGAACAAAAGAACAGGGGAAACCCACTATCTCTGTCAATATTTAGTTATTAATTCACACAACAATGGCTTGAATATCTGCCATATGCTAGGCAATTTTTCAAGAAACTTCATCTGTGAACAATAAATTCCTGTCACATCCTCATTAGATTTGAATGAAAGGGATGTGTGTATAAGGGAAGCGAGAAGATGAAAAAGAAATTGTATGATATTGGTGCAACATGAATAGTGGTTTCTATTAATTTTCAGCTTTTTAGAATCCAGAATCACCTGGGAGATGGGCACATGCTTGTGGGGGATTGTATTGAGATGGGAAGGCTCATTAACTATGGTGGGACCATTCCCTTCCTGGGATCCTGAACTGTACAAGTGGAGAAATTGAGCTGACCACTAGCATGCACTCACTTGGTCTTGATTCCTGATTAAAAACAGAACTGGATGTTTCCAGCTCCCAATGTTTTGACTTCCCTGCCACAATGCACTATTCCCTGAACAAAGAACAAAAGTAAACCCTACTCCCTGAAGGTATTCCTGTCAAAATATGTTGTCAATAGAACAGGAAAACAAACTGAAGTGGGATGTGATGGAATGGTGTCTGTGAAAGGTCTATTAAATAAAATTTTAAATAGGTGAGATTTGATTTATAAAAGGAAGAAGTTTAGGAAGTCTCTGGCCATTCAGAAGATTGTGGGAATGCTGTCTGGGCTGAGACATAACTAAAACTATAGTGTAAAGTTGGAAAGTCCTAGTGTGATAGTTTTTAATGAGAACACTTGAACAGAATGATCATCAGGAACAAGAATGAGAAGAATGAGTACAAGGTAGATTCCAGAAAAAGCAGTAGCTAGATTTCACCCACTGTCTTGGGCTACAGCATAAATACTGGGCTTATTCTTAGCAAACTGGATGGGCCTGTGTGGAGTTCAGCAGAGCAATGAGCATATCTGATTCTGGGTTTTGAACGTGTGCTATGAATGCTGTGGTTAGAGTGTGCGACTGGTAGGTACAACTGAAGTAAAAGCTGGGATATGTTTTTAAATTTGTTTATTACAGCTCATGTGAGAAGGGGATCCCACATCAAAGCAGGCCAGGAAAAAGACAGAGGAAGGTACTGTTTCAAATTAATCTCAATCTTTTCCTCTGAGCTTTAAGGTTCAAAAGACCTTCTATGGGAGAAAAGGGGGTACAGAGAGACATTCTTCATTTTGACTTCATTCTAACCCTTTAAGAAATGCATATCCAACTGAATTCTTACCTAGTTTTAAAATATTTCTTTGGACCTGTCGTCTCTCTCAGGACCTCTGAATATTTCATGACCTGACTTCATTTAGCTTCAGCTTATTTCCCTCTGCCTTTAATTTTTGTCTTACCCTTTTTATCCCTATCATCAAACAGACATTCTGTCCTGCCATCTCTAAAATATTTAATTTCAATGCTTTACTCGTCCTCTAGGCAACAACCTGGTTGTTATTCTTCAGGAGAGGTCTTCTTTCTCCTTCTTACTTTCCTATACATTAGTATATTTATATTATAATTGCCTGTTGAGAATTTGCTAGCATTTACTGTTAAAGTCAGAAGGACAGAAAGTGGATTGCATGCTTGCTGATTGCGGTGCGATGAGTCATCCCATTTTGAGTATTGATTTTTAAGATAGTGTCTCATGTTTTATACAGGTTGTGAACTTGCTGTGTAACCAAGGACAACCTGGAACTTCTATTCCTTCTGCCTATAACTCCCAGTGTTGGCATATAGCAGTGTGCTACCACACTAAGTTTTCTGTAATGCTGGGAATAAAATCCTATTGGTGGTCATGTCTGAGGAGCTGCAATCAGCAATGGAGCGTAAGGAGTTCAATTCTCTGAATAGCAAAGCTAAACCCCAAAGAAGCAAAACCACAGGGGGATTGTCTCCAAGATGTTCTTTGCTTCTGCTGTGTTTCCTCTTGCTTGCTGTTCCCATGTTTTTATTGTATTTGACATGGTGTGATTACTATGTAAAAGGATCTCACCATGTCTAGCATTGTATGATAGTTTCATGGGAAATCCCACATCTCGCTGAGAAATTTACTTGCAGATCACAGTGAAAATGATTTTCATAAGAACAATGATATGCCTAGTTGAATCTATAATTTAATTAAACTTTCTGAATCAGCCTAAAAGATACAGGTGATTGGGACAGTTAGTGAGGATGATCAGGAAAATGGTTTAGGTTATTCTGCCTTTTGCTCCAATAAGAGATACAAAAAAAGACAAAAATAGTCTAGAAGTTACCATTCCCTTTGTTTGAGATGTGCAGAAGATGGAAAGTAAGAACAAGAAAGCTTCATGTATTATAGACCTATGAACTCCGCCTGTGGGAAAACAGGCTGATGGTCAAAGAAAACAAATATGTCCCTATACCCGAGGTTAGGCCTGAGTTCTTTGATCATGTAACTTACAGAATTAATCACAGGTTTTGGTGCATACCTTGAAAAAACAAAATTGTGAAATGAAATAAAATGACCCTATTAAGTGTAAAGAAAAGTAGACGGTTAGCTGACTACTTGTTTTAGGTTTTATAGAGTAGAAACAGGATAGGAATCTACTAGAATGAAACTGCAAACAGCTGCCTGACAGTTCAGAAGGAACTGGCTGAAATATAGTTGGTTTGCTTAAAACTTTGTTAACCAGAAGCAAAAGAATAATTGCTTTGAGGTAAAGACATTATGGTGGCAAAGTTAACGCAAAGAAAAATGTTTAACTTCTAGTGGGCTTTTAAGTAAAGCAGGTAACTCGTGAGGATAATGTGATTTCTTCCTGTGTAAAGACTCTAATTTGGTTTTGGAAAATATGTCACTTGTGTCTGTGAGGCAATCTGTTGGGCACAGAAATCTTTGTATTAGGATGTATAAAAGGGATAAGAGGAAAATAAGAAAATAAGAAGGAAAACATTAGGGAAGAAGGAAGAGGAGAAGGAAGAAGGGGAGGAGGAGGGGAAAGAAGGAGGAGGAAGGAGAAGAGGACAAAGAGGGAAAAACAATAGGGTAGAAGTCAGAACAAAGAAAGAACAGAGTTGGAACAGACAGAGAAAAAGAAAATGAAGAATTAAGCTCTGCTCCTCAGAAAAAGTCCCCGTTTGTGTGTGCGTGTCCATGTGTCTAGCAGTTCTTCTCCCATTATTTGGGTCAGACTTGTGTCTTTTGGTAAAATCCAGGATTTCTTTTTTTTTTTTTTTTTTTTTTTTTAAGTGGGAAAGATCCTTTTATTGGGATGGAGGAGGAGCACGGGCTAGTCCATGATAAAATGACTTAAGAGAAAGATCCATAAGGGCCGGCTCTCTCCTGCCCTGGTGTGGGCTCAGAGTAAGGGCTGGCATGGGAGGGCCCCAGGAGGTTCCAGGACCGAGACCCAGCCGGCCTGTGGGTGGGAACGGGAAGGAGCGTGCGAAGGCCTCTCGCTTGTTGGGAGACCAGGCCGCCCCGGACTTTGGACCCTGGCGTTGACTCTGGCGGGTGGCTGGGTGGGGGACACCACTGTGCTTTAAAAAAAGCATCTACCGACACCTCACGGCGCTGGGCCTGACGTCCCTTTAACCAATGCTTGACACGAGTTACAGCATAAATAAAAACTCAAGGAAAATAAATACATGGGTCCTATGAGGTTGGAGGGCGCGGGCTGGGTAGGAGGCAGGCTGCGCTTACACACGCGGGCAGGAACGGATAGAGCAGACAGACGTGGGGCGCTGTGTAGGGCCTAGGTGTCCTCGGGCATGTCGGGGCTGTCGGTCCGGGCCATCTTGCGGGGTGGCGCTGAGCTCTCGCCCTCCACCTCCACCTGTTCTTGGTCTCTCTTTTTGGCAGCGTTCTTTTTGTCCCATTGCTGGTGCAGGTAGCGCAGGAGGATGTTCGTCTTCTCTGTCACAATGATCTGTTCTGATGGGTACTCTCGGGTTGCAGGTACACTGAGGGACGGCGGTTCGAGGCCTTGCACACGGAGTCTGCGTGGAACCTGCTGAAGTTGCTCTTGTTGTAGACGGGCAAGCCTTTCAGAAAGTCTGCCATCGTCCGTGTCCTCCGCCGTCCCGGCAGCCGCCACCACCGCCGCCGCCGCCGCAGCCTCCTTCCCAGTCGCGGCCGCACAGCCACTTCCAGTCGCCGCGAAGCTCACGCTCAAATCCAGGATTTCTTAGTTGCTAGGTCAATAATTTAAACTGAGTTATATCCATATCCTCATACATAGAGTCTTAAGACAACCATACTTATTTTTCTTATTACTTCATAGGAGAGGTTGCCATGGTAAAGGAAGTTTACATCTCCCTGTGTTATCAGTTGGGGTGACTTGACTTGGGTTAGACTCAAAGGTTCACTTGGAGATGCATCATGACTATAGATAGCCCATTGTGGCTCCCTGCAGTTCCTTTCTTACTCAAGAGAACAATTAATTTTAAGAGAAACTTTTCTAAGAAACTCAAGCAGAAGCCATCTGTCTTTTACAATCAGACCCCATAAATGTCATAATTTCATTTTACAATAGATAGCTACAAGCATAAACACCACTTTACCGTAATCTTTCTTCAAATTGAATATTCAAGTCAAAATTTAAAAAGAACACATGGAGTGAATATTTTGGTGCCATATTTTGGAATATATCATACACCATTCTTATTCTTGAAACAACCATACTGTTAATTTTCTGACGCCTACTAAAGCCTCAATAAATATGATTAAAAATCTTTCTCAACAGCTTCATTCTCCATCTAGTATGAGAAACTGACCTTTTATGAAAACACAGTGCCTCCAGATTATTAGGGCTGAAACACTGGAAGAAGATACATGTAAGCGCTGTGTTGTACCTGGAGACATCCTCTATTCCCTACATTGGAACCATATACTCTATAAAATGTTTATTATCAGAGGACAAGAGTTTCCAATATTACTTATTCCTCATTAGGGTATGGTCACATTTCTTTGAAAAATGTTACATAAAATAGAAACCATTACATGGCAGGCAGAGTAGTTTCCATTGGGAAACGGTATGATTAGTTTTTGCATTTGGCCTTCCAATAAAACTCTGGGCTAGACATTAATGTTAGCTATTACAGTAACAGAACTAATGCACATATTGATTTGTTAAACACATTCTGCAAAATCCAGTCTTCTCTTTAAAATATTTTTAAAGTAATAAACAACCTTCTTTGCTATTCCTAGAATGGAAGATATTGTATATAATTAAATGAGTTCTTTACTACAGTTGGAGAAACTACTGTTTTTCATTTGTGATCAATTTCCCCTATATCTACATCTGCGCACACAAATAGATTATCAATAGAGTATAATGGTGTAAAAACCAATATTCCCATTTCTGAACAATTTGGAAGATTGGCAATACCTTTTCCTGAATATGGTGACACAGTTTGCTATGCAATTCACAGACAGGCCATAATTCTCTCAATAGGCCATAAGATTCTCTGAATCTGTGTTTTTCTACTTTGAAGAAGTTAGTTTCTCCAAGATATACTTCATAGTCTTTATAGTCTTTTTTTTCTTCATAAGATTTCTCTGTGTAGCCCTGGCTGTCTTAGAACACTCTCTGTAGATCAGGCTGGCCTCAAACTCAGAGATCTGCCCATCTCTGCCTCTAACATTTTAACACTGCTTTTTTTGGCATAAGAACTGGATATATCTTATTTATCTTCATAATGAATTACAATGTGACTTTAGATACTAAACTTTAGAGTTTTCCAGGACCATTTCC
The DNA here is from genome assembly GCA_963919715.1 of Microtus obscurus. Classification (NCBI taxonomy): domain Eukaryota; kingdom Metazoa; phylum Chordata; class Mammalia; order Rodentia; family Cricetidae; genus Microtus; species Microtus obscurus. The sequence continues at coordinate 20,832 of CAWTZC010000834.1, read as the reverse complement.
TTAGCTCCTCTAAGTAGAAGTGATCTTTCCCTGTCAGTACTCTCAATATACCCTGAAGATTCTTTTCACTGCAGTAGTGATATTTGTACAGTCAATAAATCAGGTTTTTACAAGCTAGCTACATGCTCTCATTTCATTCTCATGTGGTAGTCGTAGTCATACTTTTCATTAGGGACTCTGCATGTATTTGTCCTACCTTCCATCCCCATATCAGTCACTGCTCTTATTGTCTTCACATATATGCCCACTGCCCACTCATATATATATATATATATATATATATATATATATATAGACACACACACAATTCATCATGTAGTGATTTGAGTTAGCTTTCTTCCAAATATTTTTTTCTGAGACTCTCTAGATTATTGCATTTTACGAACTACAAAGAAGTAAAATTCCAAACTCATCATCACAGATAGAATAAATTTTTTTTTTAAGTTTTCAATGAGTATGTGGAGTTTTTGCAAACTTACAATGGCATTCAGAGCTGTCATTTGATTTGATGGGTAAAGGCCCTTGCTGTCAAGCCTGAAAACCAAAGTTTAATTCCTGACACCCACATAAGAGAAGGCAAGAACCAACTCCTGCAAGTTGTCTTCTAACCTCCACACATGTCATAAACTTACACACACATACACACATAAAAATAAATAAATAAATAAATAAATAAATAAATAAATAATTCTAAATATAAGGCCCAGGGAACATTTTATAACAGGGTGTAAATATCATCAGAGAAAGAGACTAGGGTATGCCTCTAGAATGTCTTCTAGATATGACGGGGAAGCTGTACCCATGAAATAAAAAAAATGTAGTTATCTAAAAACAAGTCATACATAATTACATCACCAATAAACAAGCCAATGTGGACCGAAGAAATTTTATATGTCCCACTCATAGATTAAAAGAGCTACAGACTATCAATAGATGCTGAGAGATGGATAATCAGTCTTCTTCAGGGATGAGTCTCCCAATATCCAATCCAACCCCACGTAGTCACATGTACCTATGAGTAATGATAAATAGACTCAATAACTTTTATATGCATGTATAGTTATAGAAGATGTTATGAATTTGTAGAAAATTGAGTGGGCATCAGAGTTATTGGAAATGATAGAGGTGTAAGTTTAAATCATGGAAATATTATAGTCATGTATGACATTAAAAATAATAATAACCAAAAGAGAAAAACAAAAAAAAATCTTTAAAGTCACTTGAAGAACTGAGAGGCAATGCTTCAAAGTTAGGACTGGAACATGAAAATAATGTCGAGCTGCATTTCATCTTAAAATCTACTTGGTATGTATCAAGATTTTGTTTCTCTGTCCCACAGGAAGTGATTAGCGCCAAACTCGTGGCTAGAAAAGCTATGTGTTTCTGATAACTTCAGACAGACTTTTTATGACCCTAGTGCACAGATCCATCATCTCTAGGGAAAAGGGGCAAGCATCTCTACTAAAGTAAAACACTGTTTGCAGAAGGCACAGACACATGTTTGGGAACTAACATGTACTAAAGTTGCTCTCTTGTTTTGTCTCTGTGCCAAGTCCGCTAAAGCGTGTATAATAGCATCCTTAAGGCAAATGCCAATATGCATAGGTCTCTTTCATTTGTCAGTGGTGAGCTGGAAGAAGGCTGGCCATCCCTCAGGTCTAGAACAACCTGGTTAGAAGCTCAAGTGTGTCCCACCATGGAACACTGAAGGACAAAGAGGACCATGTGGTATGGGAAGTCCTTCTATATATGCATTGCTTTTATTTGTTAATAAGGAAGCTGTTTTGGCCAATGTCTTAAAAGAATATAGTCAGGCTGGAAGATGTGTGTGTATATATATATAGAAGGGAGAGAGAGAGAGAGAGAGAGAGAGAGAGAGAGAGAGAGAGAGAGAGAGAAGGCAGAATCAGAGAGATGCCATGTAGCCGCTGGGGACAGACAACCAGGAACCTTGCCGATAAGCCACAGTCACATGGCAATACACAGATTAATAGAAATGAATTAAATTCAGATGTAAGAGGTAGCCCATAAGAAGCTAGAGCTAATAGGCCAAGCAGTAATTTAATTAAGACAGTTTCTGTGTGATTATTTTGGGGCAGAGCATCCAGGAATGAACTAACAGCCTTCCTACTACAATAATGCCAATGATGGACAAAAAAGAACAGCATGGTACTCAGACAACATTGCAATAAGGGACCAGCTGCCAGAAAAGTGCAAGTGGATTTCCTCATTCTAAAATGTTCCCCAAATTCTCAGTATCTTAAAGATACTTCTTCACAATTCATACTGTTCAAGAGCTCTAACTTACTGCCATGCTGAGCTGTCTACTGAATTTATTTCTTTCCTTGGCTATTCCGATATAGACAGATTCAGGGACATGTTTCTTTAATAAGTCAAGCTTTCCCTGGTCTCATGCTTGTGCATCTGCTTGATGGTTCTGACTTCTTCAGGGACAACATCGTGCCATCGCCAGTAATCTGACTTTGTTCATGATTTCTGTTTATATTGGAACTTCCAGCTAAAGATGACTATAAATATATAAATCCCTCTGCCAATTCTGTGAGAGATCATTAGACTATCTCAGGTGAGAGACAGGAACTCTATTAAATATTATTGAACCCTCCAAAAAGCTGACCTCAATTGACATCTGCATTATAATTAACAGTGCTGACTGTACTATATTATTTATTACTTGCTCCGTGCTCTGTGATTTGGATAAGGACAGATGGCATTAACTAGTGGAAAGAGAAGTCCACTATCCTCCAGTCTGTGTATTGATGAACTTGTGCAGTGTTTTGTCTTCTCATACATAGGCAAACAAAACATTAAATATGAAAGACCACTACCTGCTGGTTTCAGTGAGCAGTACTCCTTGTGAAAAGGCATTAGTCATTCTCTGAAATCCTCTGCTGAGTTCTGCCTCTCCAGCTGTGATGTGACCTTCTTACAGAGGCAGAACTCTGTGAAGGGCTGGACCCCTGCTAGAGATACAGGGCACTTTCTCCTGCTTCGCTGACACATGTGATATTCCTGACCCAAGATCGTTGGAGATGAATTATCACAATTAAGCCACTCTGCTAGACAGAAAGGCTTAGCTCCCCAATTTTTCTTTTAAGTTTCTAATGGTCATTTGTAAGCTATTACCTAGTCATTGGAGGTATTCTAAAAAAAAATCTACTTAAGGTTTAAGCACTTCTCTTTGTAAACAGGGATGATTTTTATAATAGATAACAATGACGATTTACATTCATTGGAAAATATCATCTATAAACAAAAGATAATATTTAGTCATTTATACTTACTCAAGAGTAATTTTATTACTACATTGTTTTAGTAGCACACAAAGAGAAATCAGCATATTTTAACTATTAAACACCCAGGGAATTTAACATTCATCAAAGCAAGGTGAATATAATCCCCTAAACTTTATATAAATTACCAGCAACTGTTTGTTAAAGCAACTAGAGAGATCTATGGGAGAGTTTTTATGTTATTCAAAATTTAGTATTTATTTCAAATGAGTGACAAGCTCTCATTTCATAGAAATACTTCTTATCCAGAGGCAAAAGGATCAATATAGAGATGCTGGGTAAATCTAACACCAAGTGGCAGAATGGAAAATGGAATGTACTCATTGGCTCCTTTGACTAACTTAACTATTGCAGCCTTTACCAAGAACTCAATCAGCAAGTGGACCAAGCACTCCACTCTTTCTGTAGAAAAATTCCTTCCTTCCTTCCTTCCTTCCTTCCTTCCTTCCTTCCTTCCTTCCTTCCTTCCTTCCTATATTTTTGAAGCATTAGGGTTTGGTCTAGGACCTTGCATATTCTTAGGCAAGCACAGTAACCTATATATCCAGATGTTTTATCCACCTTTTGTTTTGACACAATGTTTTGTTAAATTTCTCAAATCAGCTTTGACCTCTGTTGCTCTGAATGCCTTGAACTTTAAATCATTCTGCCTCATCTTTCTAAACATCTAGGATTACTAGTCTTTGCTACCAAGCTGTTCTCAACATACTACTTTACCTGTTACACAAGTGTCTGATAAATACCTTGGTAAGTCACAGGTTAACTTTTCCCAAATTCCCTGGCATGATGTTCACATCTTTTTCCTTTTCTCTACTTCTTTCATCTTTCTGTTTATATCATTTTTAATGAAAATTTCATTAATTGACTATAAACTACTACTACTGATAGATCTCTGAATCCTCGACTAGTTGAAATAAAGCAAGAAGACAATTTCCAGCTAAAACAGTTTTCTGCTCATTTAGAATGGTTGTTTATATCACTACTTTTTAATAATTAAGAAAAATTAATTAAATACTTAATCAATCAATTTCACATTATTTTGTGTGTACTTTTTAATGTATTGCTACTGTCTTTTGCTTCAAAAGTTCCTCCTATTCTCATTACCTTTGCAAGAATATTGGACATTAACCGAGGGAGACCTTTTTTTTAATGGGGTACAGTCAGGAGAATGGGAAAAAAACATAAACTAGAGCTGGGAAGGAACATTGACCTTGGTATCATTTACATTAACACTCTGAATCTAGTCAAGGTATAGAGAATAATGACATCAGAATGCTCAGTAGGTAGGACATTTATAGCACACCAGTGCTCAGGGATCAGTGTAGAAGAGGAAAGAATGTAGGAGCCAGAGTTAGTAAATGATGACAAAGAAGCGGTGTTGTGACACAGCAGACCTGTTGCACATGTGAACTCACAGAAGTAGTGATAGCATGTGGAAGTGATAGCAAGCAGAAGCAAGTTAAATCAGAAAAAAAATTCCATCAGGAATGGTGGAAGAGGGCAAGTGCCACCCCCAGTTGAGGAGCTACTGTTACGTGATGGCTATCAGGAAAAAGAGAGCTAGTATTCTTTAAGGGTGTGGCCTCTGGTGAGTCAGTCAAGCTCCAGTGGCTGTTCATACACCCAGGGCAGCGCTGATCAGACTTGATGGTTTCAAAATAAATGAGAGCACCAAATTTCTTAGTGTGGATGTGAGAGATGGGGGTGGGATAAAATATTCAAAACATTATGTATAAAATTGTCAGGCATCAACAAGACAGCCCTCTGGAACTGAACTGCTGAGATGGTCCAACCGTAAAGGCACTTGAAGCACAAGTCTAATGGCCTGAGTTCCCTTCCCACATTCATGTAAAGGCAGAAGGAGAAAACTAGGTTGTTATCTGACCTCTGCATTGAGCTGCGGCAAACATGTGCCCCACCTCAGATCGCATCCCCCAAAACCACAAAACCTAATAATAACAATTACAAAATAAAATTTAAAAAAACTCTAAAACCATCACCTTGAGCTAATGCAAGTTATCATCATAGGTATATTCAATTTTCTTATTATCTTTTTATTGTATATTCTGCTACTATCTAATGGAGTGCCAAAGTATATAATCAGACATCATTGTGTTCTAGGTTCAGGCACTGGGATGGTCAGAACCCAACTTTACATTGAGTAATTTCATATAAAGGAAACTGGCCTGGAGAATTCGGGGAGAAGGAAAAAATAAACACAACTACTGTCTCAAAAAACCAAAAAAAAAAAATAAATAAACACAACTAGAGCAAAACAGAAATGTGCATAGAAATCCCATGAGCATCATATGTGAGTGATTTATGTCAGGGTAAATTCTCCTGTAAAGTCAATGGAGCTTCTCAAAGACACAGTGCTGCTTTTTGCCCCCACCTCGAGAGGCCTTTCTGTGCAAGCTACATCCACCTTGGGAAGGAAGGCCCGTTTACCAGGAATTGATGTGTCTTTAGTTTTAGTTGTTCAGACAGCTTCTAGCTTGGGACCTGCCTTGGTACTGATTTATTGCTTTCAAGTTTTCATGAGTCTATTTTTTTATATTTTGTCTCTTGATCCAGCATGATTTTAGCAGGTAATTCCCATTTCTCTTCCAGGGTGTTTGCAATAGTAGACTTTTTATGACAGTTCTGTTCTCCTTTTTTTATGACTGGGTAGAATATATTTCCCAACTGTGTAATTATTTTTAGAGTTTATTGAGAAGTTTGTGGGTCTAGCTTCCCCTATATAACAAGAACAGTGAATTCTGTTTCCAACCTCTTTCCCAGTTTGAGGATTAAACTGATTTCATGAACTATCTGGAGGTGGAATGCATTTTTTCCCTCATTTTGGCAATTATTTCACCATTTGTTTTTATTTCCTAAAGCAAAAGCTATAGAAATTTTAAAAAGAAATGGTCTTGTATAGTTGCTCCTAAAGTCCTCTAGGGTTTTTATTGTCATATTATGCCGGATAAATACTTTTAAAATACCACCATAAAGATAAGAAACCCTATGAGTACTTGACTATAACCTTCCAAAAGGGAGACATTATAAGTTTCCATTCACTGTGTAAGATGCACAGTAATAAGAAAAAGATTAGAATGTTAGTGGGCTTTTGTTATATAATGATAAGAATAGATATCTCTAACAAGACAAGTGAGATACAGAATTACTAGTGACTTTGGTTATTTTCTGTTTCATACTCCAGGGAGAATATGGGTGAACCTTTATGTCAACAGTGCTACACCCTTGTTGCATGAGAGAATCATGCTGCATTTTAAAAATGACTTTGTTGGAGAAGGGTGATGGGGGCAGAAGGAGAAAATACCTCAGTGGGAGGGGCAGTAGGTATGCATTCACAGTTTCCCACTCTTTTCAGGTGAGCTTGGACAAATAGCATCATCCATTAAAATTTCCCTGTTATTAAAATCAGCACAGTGGAAATTACAAAAAGAAACGTTCTGATGTGGGATGCTCCTCTGTATGCTGTGACTATATTATCATTGGTTAGTAAAGAAGCTGCTTTGGTCTATGGAAGGGCAGAATATAGCTGGGTGGGAAACTTAAACAGAATGCAGGGAGAAAGAAGATACAGTCAGGCAGATACGATGTAGCTTCCCAAGGATTAAGATGTGAGGTAACAAACCACAAGCCTCATTGTAAAATAATAAATAAATAATAGAATAAATAATAAAATAAAATAATAGAAATTGTTAATTTAAGATGTCAGAGTTAGTTAATAAGGAACCTGAACTAAAAGGCCAAAGAGTATGTAATTAATATTAAACCTCAGAGTGGTTATTTTATAAGAGGTTTTGGGAACAGGAGAGCAGAGAAAATCCATTCCAGGGGGAACCAGTGGGCAGGAGAATATTTATAGCTACACTGTTCTGAATTACAAGGATTTGAATTGAGTACAGGTGTATGTTTGATATGAAATGAGTTGTCACTATTATTGTGAAGCAATTCTTTTTTGTTTTTGTTGTTTTGAGACAGGGTTTCACTGTGTAGCTTTGGAACCTGTCCTGTAACTCTCTCTCATGGAGATTCACTGTCTCTAACTCCCAAGTGCTGGGATTAAAGACATATGCCACCATCACCTGTCATGAAACAATTCTTAAACTCTGGAGAACTACTATTATTTTGAAGAGAAAACTCAACTTGTTCAAGGTATCAGAAACGCCATGAAGGATATGGCAAGCTGAAACTATTGGGTTGTTAACAGAAAAGTTTGCATCAATACCATGAGTGAGTTGGTGAATAGGAACTAGTGGGTGCTAGCTTAAAAACTTTCTTGAACAAGAAGCTCTTTGAACTATCACTAATGGAAAGTAAGCATAGAAAGAAGTGGTGGAAGTGCGGGACTGAGGATAGGAGCAGAAAATTCATTATAGATGCAAGTTTAAGTGAACAAACAAAACAAAACACACCAGAATCAACCAATAAACTTTTGAGAGTTTTTCAGTTTGTTTTTGAAGAATATGATCTTACATGATTACCTATCTAATTATTATTTAAGAAAACTTAATAAATAACCAGCAAAGGCCTAGCTTTATGCTTCCACAGTGATGAGTAAAGATAAGGCCTCTATTCTTTGCACCTTACAGTCTAGTGTGAAAGTCCACGCCAACGGGAAAGCAACATTCTATATACTTCGAGGAATATAGAATGCTGTGAAAGAAATGTATAAAGTATCCACTTTGTATGAGTTGAAGCTATTTATGGAGGCCAAGCCTTAGTAGAAACCACAAAGCTAAGAAAAATCTCAGATACAGAATACAAAGAAGAATTATCCTACTTTCCCTTCTGTTGCTGTGATAAATTATCCTGGCAAAAAAAAAGGTAGGGGAGAAAGGTTTACAATGCAGCTTGTAGTCCATCATTATGCAGAAGCCAAAGAAGGAGATAGTTCTTACACCTATAGTCAGTAGCAGATAGAAATGAATGGATGCATTGGTTTCTCTGCCTTGCACTTTTGTATAGTTTTGAAATGAACCTCTTTCTAGAAAACAGTGCCATTCACAGTAGGCTGAGTCTTCCACATCAATTAACTCAGTTAAAACAATCCCCCAGAGACATGTCTGTTGAAATTGGGGCGTCGGGGTTGTGTCCCCAACACCCCAGTCGCCTGGCTAGCTTAATGCCCGAAATAACAACACACGAACTGTATTCATTTAAACACTGCTTGGCCCATTATTTCTAGTCTCTTCTTGGTTAACTCTCGCACCTGGACTAGCCCATTTCTTATAAAGTGTGTTGCACCCCAAGGTGCGCTTACCGGGAAGATTCTAGCCTACATCCATCTTGAGTCGGAGCTTCATCACGTGCATGCCTCAGAGAGCTGGACCATCCTGTCTGCCCGCTAGACAGGAGGCTGCTGTCTCTGAGCGGAGCTGCGTGTTTCTCTGAGCTCACTTCCTCTTCCTGTCAGCATACTATTCTGTTTACTCCACCCACCTATGTTCTAACCTATAGGACCAGCCAAGCAGTTTCTTTATTTTAACCAATGAAATCAACAGATTGATATGACACTCCCACATCACTTGGCCCAGCTCTCTGAGGCACGCACGCACGCGATGAAGCTCCGACTCAAGATGGATGTAGGCTAGAATCTTCCCGGTAAGCGCACCTTGGGGTGCAACACACTTTATAAGAAATGGGCTAGTCCAGGTGCGAGAGTTAACCAAGAAGAGACTAGAAATAATGGGCCAAGCAGTGTTTAAATGAATACAGTTTGTGTGTTGTTATTTCGGGCATTAAGCTAGCCAGGCGACCGGGGTGTTGGGGACACAACCCCGACGCCCCAATTTCAACACATGTCTTCAGGAACCCAATGTAGACAACCATCACTGAGGTTTCCTTCTCAGGTGATTCTGGGTTATTTGAAGTTGGCAAATCAAAGCTAACCATCACAAATATTTATTAATTTGAGATAAGGTCTTGTGAACAATATGGAATCTTGGACCGTATTGCAAGTTCCAAACTTAATCTTCAAATTTTAGAGCCCAAGTGGATCACATGTACAGTAAATATGAAAAATAAACTTAATTATCAATGGTAGATCTTTAGTTACACGAGTAAAATCTATTCCAGTTGAGTAAGGTAGAAACCAGATTGGGAAGAGTTGAATGACTAAGCTATAATAAAAACTTCGAGTGTGATTAGCATGTCACCAAAAGGGAACAGAAAAAAAATGAACGTGTTCTCAGCACTTGGGTAGTGTAACAACTGTCAGGAGTTCAAGGTGATTTTTAATGACGTCAAGGCTATTATACACTGTGTGATGGGTCCTGTCTCAAACAAGTGAGCAAAAGACTTTAGCTAAGTTAAATGATGTTACACCTGGCTTGATGGAGCACCAACACTTTGGAGGCCAAGAGGCAGGAGTATCTGTTGATAGTCAGACCCTGTCTCAAAAACAAAACAAAACACAATAATAAAAACAAAGACAAACAGTATTTTTTCACAAAGGTAGCACTTGTTGAGAGCAACTAAGGATGAGAAGATAGAATATGTGAGAATCAGTGTCCTTGAGGATGCTCACCAAAAAATGCCATCTGACAATTGTGATGTGGGCAGTGACACTTCCTTCACTGGCACTGGAGCGAGGTGGAAAAGTTGTTTGTCCTGCAGATTTATTGAGAGAAATGTGAGCAGACTCTAGCACACTAATTGTTTCGTATCATCGAAGCATAAAACACAAACATCAGCTGGAAGCAAGGAGGAAACAAGGGTAAGCATTTTGCAAAGTAAGAAATTATGAGATAATCTCTTCAGAAAACAGAAACACAGGCATTATAGAAAACCATGGTTGGGTTGCTACATAGTTTTGGGGGGTCTATGTTGACTCAGAAATCAAACTTTATAGTAAGATTTGCTCCACTGTGTGATTTTATTTTCTGTTCTCAATTGTATAGGTTCATGTGTGGAGAAAACAGATGGTTGGGTTTGTGTGAGGTTGGGGTTAATAAGCAGAAGTCACCCTTGAACTCTACAGTCTGTCTAAATCAAGTTCTTAGCAACTGTTTCTGTCTGCAGATGTTAGAGGTGAGAGGCACATATTCACCTTGAATTATGATAGCAAGGTGGTGATTACTACCTTCCTGTGAACTCGACTATTCTACGCATATTCTGTAACCCTTGAAACAATGTGATATGGTCAGTCCCATTTTACTATTAAAAGACCAAATACATATTTTAAAGAATCTAGTAATCTACAATACAGCACCTGATTAAAAACTACTTGGTGATAACTTCCACAAACCACAAACGTTAGCCATTTCATTATAGTACTGAAAGAAATTTAAAACACACAGACAGGATTTTGTTCCAAGTAATTGCTTTCTTTTACTTTTTCCTCATTTTTCTTTTGCTGTCATTAAAAGAATAAAATACCTGCTGTTTTCACTGGATACTTTCCCCCTCTGGCAGCAGTGGAAAACTGAATAACAGTGGTATGCATTCTCTCTCTTTAGCTTTACAGATTCAGCAAATAAATAAGCAACCATGCTTCTTATATTCCTTTCCTCTATGTGAGGAATGAGAAAAAGAGGTTCAAGCTAGGGTACTTAAACTATAGGGAGATAAAACTTTTTTGTGCTAGAGACCAAACACACATGTTAAGCTCTGGGCCACCGACTACATCCTCATCTCCGTCTTGAACAATTTACAAAAAAAAAAAAATTAACTATAGCTTAAATTCCTTACCTTGTAAAATATAAGGGATATGCCATTTAACTAGTGTAAACTGCAAAAGTATTCAAACAATACAATCAAAAACAAACATTAAACACTGATGTTAGTTAACAAAATTGTCCAAAGTCAAAGAAGGCTGAGTATAGAACTCAAGAAATATAGATTGCTTGCAGAAACATACAGTGAGACAAACTGGAGTATCACTTTTTTGTTTTGATCTAGTTTGTTTTATCTAATTTGCCACACACAAGTTTGAAGTCAAACTTCATTTGAAGGCCGAACCCTTCAATTATTGAAGAAGACAGGTAATCTAAAATACTAAATAAGATTAAATACATTCTCTTATAACACCAACTAAAATGGTTAGGTTGGGGATATGAGCTTCTGTTTGCCCTTTTAGTAACACTTCTATGACTGTGAGAAGGATCTTTAATTAATTTTAAACAATCTGAAAAGTATTTATTTATTTATGTTGTGTGTAGGTACAGAGAGATGCATGAAGTACACCCATGCAGAGGTCAGGAACAATGTACAAAAGTCATTTGTCTCCTTTTACCAAGTGGGTTAGGAGTCTGAACACAGGTCATCAGTTTTAATAGTAAGCACACTTACTTCTTGGGCCATCTAGCTGTCCTGTGACAAGACTGTTAACCTCCAATATTAACAATGTGCATACTCCTTGAATAACTCTTTGGAATGTCTCATTGGGTAAATATAATCTTCAGATTATATCTGATATGATAGTTCAATTTATGGTCCTTAACTTTGTGATGAAGTAAAAGGTTACATATTCAGTGAGAACAATGCTTCAGAATTTGAATTTTAGTCTTCTGGACTAGTGATACACTGTAGAATACTTTCTTGTGATTCTGGGCAGTGACAGAACACCATAATGTCCACTTACATCTACAGTCATACTATTAGCACATGATGCTCTGCACTGGGCTGTTCTTCAGCTGTGATGTTTGGTAGATGAGGCCAGTTCAATAAAATGTCCAGATAAAACCATTTTAACATATGACAGTTCTATTGACATGTAACCTGATGACTAGTAGACAAATGTTTGAACTGGATATAACTAATTATACATCTTCTAATTTATTTCTTAATTTTGAGATATTACTTAAGAGTTACCTGATAGATGAGAAAACAAAAAGAGGTGCCTTTCTTTAATAGGCTACCAGTACATATAGAAACTTTATTACGAAAGAAAAGAGGGGACATTTTTATTTAGCTATGGTTCTTAGTCATGTACCAAGGGGCACAGACTTAACCAATTTATCATAAAGAACTTCCAGAGATAGTCAAATAAGACCTTTATAAACACAGTGAGTTACTTTTCAAACAATAATTATGTTAAGCTTTTTAAACATATATATATATAACATTCTGACTGCAGTTTTCCCTCCTTACCCTCCCTCCAGTTTCTCTCTCCTGTGCCCCCTTTTACCCAAGATCCACAACCACTCCATCTCTACTCAGAAAATAGCAGACCTCCCAGGGACATCAACCAAACACAGCATAACAAGCTACAATAAGATCAGTCACATACCATCACAATCAAGCCTGGAATAGGCAAATGAATAGAAGGAAAAAGGTCCCACAAGCGGGCAAAAGAATCAGAGCTCTCACTGTTAGGATCCCGCAAGAACATCAAGCCACCCAACCATATTGTGTACTTTTCATCTGCATAAAACGTTAGCAGATTGATGTTTTAGGTAAGTCCATAAGTACACAATGGCCACTGTGCCAGATACCATCGCCTATTAGTTATTTCATATATGACATCTGCTTTCACAGAGGAACCCTGAGAATATGAGTAAGGTTCACATTTATGTGAATTTCCTACTCTCATAAAAATATGACTCAGCCTAAGTGATTTTGCATTTGGCCTGGGATTTCTTTTCCCTGTGTGGGCATCATATTCTTATCCATTTGCACTATAATTTCACAAATTGCTTAGCTGTTGTTTTATATTTTTCTATATACTAATGACATCACCCAACCTGAATTCACACCTCTCTCACACATGACTCTTCGAACTATTTCGGCTTTGCTCTCTGTAAGGGCACTCTTTCTCTCGGCTCTCACATTGTGTCCTAATTTATTTGCTGACTTTCTATCTTCTCTCCTGGGAAAGGAAGCAGCATTGTTTTCAGCATTGTACACAACAAAACAAAACATAAAACCTGCCTACTATAGGTAATATTTGCAACCGAAATCATAGATCATTTAGCAGGCTTTTTTTCTTTCCTTAAGGGTTAGAGTCAGTAACTGGATGACCAAAATTCTTGCTCATTGATGCTCCAAGTTGTCTTCTTAGAGCAGCCTGGCACAGGAATGCCTTCCTGGGCTCACCCCCCGACTTGTTAACAGCAGGAGCAGTTTACTGCTACCTCTGAGATTAGGCCAAGTGTCTCCACAGCTGAGAACGCAGATTGAACTGAAGCCCAGACTCTGCAATATTAATTTAAAGCTAAACAAACAAGCCTGTGCAAAATGTTGATGACTGTAATGGAACCTGGTTTTGATCTCACAGACAAATCTAGTAACAACCGTGCAATTCCTCGGTCTTCCTAATTTAGCAGAAGGATTGAACATAACTTTCATGAAAATATTTTCTACACTAAAAACTGTATAATTCTCTCTGCTCTGAAATGATATTTTTCACACTGTTTAATCAGCTTTTTTGCTCTTAGCTGAATGAAGCAGCCAGCAGATGTCCAGATAATTAAAGCCCCCAACCACTAATAACCTCTGCTTCAGTTTTGCTGTTTATATTATGCAAGTAACCACCATCATAGACTGACTTTGATTAGTTAGTCTGACTGTGTTACTGTAGGATAGATACCATGCGTCATTTTGTCTACCCTTACCCACCTGCTGTCTATCACATAGGATACTCACAGATTTGTGAATTTTATATATTATCATCGGTAGCTAAATCTCTACCACACTCATGTGTTTAAATAAATGTATCTTCTGACTCCCTTAGTCCAGTAATGTATGCCACCACCTAGTAAATGTTGTGGGTCCTGTCTGTAGTCGTCATTTGTCCAGATTCACCATCAATAAAACTCTAATCTGTTTCCTGTTACGTTAGGGGTTTTTGGTCATCACACTTATTGGTATTTTTTTTTGTATTTAAAACTGCTTTTATTATAGACTTTTTGTTTGGAGCACTTTCTGTGTAATCTTCATTTCGGTAACAATGAAGATAGTCTTCATCAGTCTTAATCTTGTAAAGTAGAAGCATCACAGATTGGACAGAGAACTCAATATTGGCTAGTGTTTCCACATACTCCCTGTCTTATTGAAAAGAGGCATCTTAAGCTTCCTGTGTTTGGGAGTGTAGCTCAACTGGAGAATATATTTGCCTCGCACATGCAAAGTTCTAGTACTGTTCCTAGACATCAAACAAACAAACGCTCACAAGAATCCCTTCCAAGTTGTGATACTGTTCTGTGTACTTCCTAGCTTCTTAACTCTTTCAGGAATGTTTAGAGTAGTCCATATAATTGACCTTGTGTTCCATCCACTTTATAAGCTGTAGAGCTAGAAGGTCTAACGTCATACTGTTTAGTAAGAAGTCATAGCTTCCACTGAGGTAGTATGATCATCTATTTATTGGTCTCTTTATCACATTGTTTTATTTTTTAGTAATTTGACAACACTTCATTTTCCTCCGCTGTCTTTGATGTTCTAACTAGATCTTATTTGCCTTGAATGTTTCCATTTTTTTTAAGACCGAAGTGAGGTAAGAATCTAGCATGAGTTTCCTCTAATGCAGACGTCAGCTTGCATTAATAGCGAACATAACTGGTTACCATAATGGTAATTCTTCTTCACTTAAGAAACCAGGCATCCTATAAAAACATTATAAGAAAAATTTGAAAAGATTGTAAACAAAAGAGACCTCTGGCTTCTCATTTTAGATGATAGTCATGGACTAGTGAGATAACTCAATGGGCGAAGGTGCTTGTTGTTATGCCTGGCTATCTAAGTTCAACCTCTGGAACACACATAATGGAAATAGAGAACTTATTTACTCAAATTGTCTCTGAACTCTACATGTATATTTTGCATACAAGCAGGCACACAGGTATGCTCTCATATACATGTACCTCCTCTCCTTCACATACAAACATCAACACAGATGCACAAACACACACACAAAAATGACTAAATAAATGTAAAACTGTAAATAACAGTCCTCCATTGCTTAGTGACAGAATGCATGAGTCTCAAAATGCATTACTGGGTGTTTTGGTGACTGTAAAAACATCACAGTATAACAAACAAACCCAAATGACTGCCAAGTAATTGCCAGATGACTTTTATCTCATGGAATCTACATTATACATGAGGTCTGTCTTTCATCAAAATGTCACCATGCAGAGCATGGCTGTATACTTTCTTCTAATTTCCTCATTAAATTTCACTGCAAATAGCACCACTCTCTTACACATTTTGTCTGTGAAAGTTTTTGGAATCTTACTGGAGGTCTTTCTATCATCCTTTGTCGACCTGCCATTGTAATCACATGTTGTCAGTGATTCTCAAGTGAAGACCTCTGCAGAATCACATAGAGGATTGGTTAAGACAGAAAGAACTCAGTGGTTGTAAGATGGGGATAGGGAATTTCCATCTCTCACAGATTTTACTACTTCGACTACTGTCTGATGACCTCACCTGGAGAACTGTTGAGCTACCAAGTCTAACATCTTTAGCACCCCAGGCACTCCCAGGGGTTGGAAGATTATGAGATGCCGGAGAACTGATCATCAGGACTTATTACTATGATCACTTTGAAGATTTCTTTTTAATCATAGAAGCCTGCTTTCCAATACTACCTGGGTATTCTATCTTTTTCTGTAGTGTTTAGGATCAAACACAAATGGTTGTATGTTCCAGGCTAGTGTTCTACCACTAAGCTACATTCCAGCCTCTATCCATTACATTTTGAACTAGTTTGTAGTCAAAGGTATTTACATTTTTAAAAATTTCTGTAATCTCTCACAAATTTTAATCGATTTTTTCTCCCTTGAATCTGATTCTTTATAATGGAGGCAGACATATCAGTCTGAAGAACATTCTACAATCTTTCAAGCCCCTCTAGATAATGGAGCTACCCTTGGTCCTGGCTGTCTTGGTACACAGTGAGTTATCAAGAATAAAACTGGTAGTAAGCCAAGCAGTAGTGATACACACTTTTTTTTATTTTTTTTTTGTTTTTTAAAATATTTTATTTATTTTTTTAAAGTAATCTTCCTCATTTTACATACCAATCCTACTCCCTCCCCTCCTCCTGCTTCCCTTCCTTCCTCCTACCCCACCCCACTCCCCTGCATTCCTCAGAGAGGGTAAGGCTTCCCACTGGGAGTCAACCAAGTCTGTCACTTTGAGGCAGTACCAAGGCCCTCATCTCTATTTCTAGGCTAAGCAAGGAATTCCTCTATAGAGAAGGGACTCCAAAAAGCCAGTTTGTGCACTAGGGATAAATCCTGGTCCCACTGCCAGTGGCCCCAAGCTTCACAACTGTCACCCGCATCTAGAGGGCCTAGTTTGGTCCTGTGCCGGTTCCCTTGTTGTCAGTCTGAAGTCACTGAGCTCCCACTAGCTCAAGTCAGCTGTTTTTGTGGGTATTCCCATCACGATCTTGACCCCTTTGCTTATATTATCACTCTTCCCTTTCTGTGACTGGACTCTGGGAGCTATGCCCAGTGCTTAGCTGTGGATCTCTACATCTGCTTCCATCAGTTGCTGGATGAAGGTTCCAGCTGACAATTAAGGTAATCATCAGTCTGAATACAGAGGAAGATCAGTTCAGGCACCCTCTCCACTATTGCTTGACATCTTAGCTGGTGTCATTCTAGTGGATTCCCTGGGATTTCTCCAGTGCCAGGTTTCTCACTAACCCCATAATGGCTCCCTCAATCAAGATATCTCTTTTCCTCACTCAGGTGAGTGAGGTAAGCCAGTCCCAAAAAGAGGAACATGGGATGTACTCACTCATATTTGGTTTCTAGCCATAAATAAAGGGCATTGAGCCTATAATTCGTGATATTAGAGAAGCTAAATAAGAAGGAGAACCCAAAGAAAAACAAATAGGCATCCTCCTGATTATTAACCTTCATCAGGCGATGAAAGGAGACAGAGACAGAGACCCACATTGGAGCACTGAACAGAAATCTCAAGGTCCAAATCAGGAGCAGAAGGAGAGAGAGCACGAGCAAGGAACTCAGGACCACGAGGGTGCACCCCGCACACTGAGACAATGGGGATGTTCTATGGGGAACGCACCAAGGCCAGCTGGCCTGGGCCTGAAAAAAGCCCAGGATAAAACTGGTCTCGCTGAACATAGCGGACAATGAGGACTACTGAGAACTCAAGAACAATGGCAATGGGTTTTTGATCCTACTGCACGGATTGGCTTTGTGAGAGCCTAGGCAGTGTGGATGCTCACCTTACTAGACCTGGGTGGAGGTGGGTGGTCCTTGGACTTCCCACAGGGTAGGGAACCCTGATTGCTCTTTTGGCTGACGAAGGAGGGCGACTTGTTTGGGGGAGGGGGCGGGAAAGGGGAGGCAGCAGCGGTGGGGAAGAGACAGAAATCTTTAATTAATTAATTAATAAAAAAGATATCTCTTTCCTTGCTTTCCCTCTCTTTCCTTCCCCCATCTTGACTGACTATCCTGTTCCCTCATGTTCTCCTCCCCCCACCCATTCTTCCTTCCGTTCTTCTCCCACCCGATGCTCTCAATTTACTCAGGAGATATTGTCTATTTAAGTATTTGCCCACTTAAAGGAGTAAGCAAAAAAAAAGTGCTTATGTTCAAATATCTTAAATTTTAGTACATAGACACATTTTTTACATAGACAAATTGAATCAAGTTTCAGTCAAGGAGCTGATAGCTTTAAATTTAAATTACTTTACGTAGGTTAATCCAGATAGGCTTCCAAAAAGGAAGGTGGTAATGTATTGAGTAAATGTATTCTTTGGACAAGAAATATGCACATTGAATAGCCTTTGCTGGAGAGGTTGCTGGTGGGAATGCAAACTTGTGCAACCACTCTGGAAAGCAGTGTGGCAGTTTCTCAGGAAATTCGGGATCAACCTGGTGGTATTGGACCCAGCAATACCACTCTTGGGAATATACTCAAGAGAGGTCTTATCACACTTTTTTTTTTAAAGAATTATTTATTATGTATACAACTTTCTGCCTCCATTTATACCCACATGCCAGAGGAGGGCGCCAGATCTCTTTACAGATGGTTTGGAGCCACCATGTGGTTGCTGGGAATTGAACTCAGGACCTCTGGAAGAGCAGACAGTGCTCTTAACCACTGAGCTATCTCTCCAGCCCCTGGTACACACTTTTAATTCCAACACTCAGGAAGCAGAGGCAGGTGGATCTCTGTGAGTTAGAGGTCAGCCTGGTCTACAGAGCGAGTTCCAGACAGGCTCCAAAGCTACAGAGAAATCCTGTCTTGAAAAACCAACCAGCTAACCAACCAATCAAACGAACAAACAAAATCCCCCAAAACACTGGCACCATACTTATAAATTGTTTTCTCTTCATTTCATTTCAAAAATATCCTAGGCAATCTCTCCAAACTTTACTACAAATTACTAGCAGGTTTCCTCATGGTGTATGTTAATTGACCACACATGTGTATTAATTTTAGAAATACAAGGAGATTATGTCTCACACATGTCCTGGAAAACTTTACAGAAAAATTATGCTATAAGTGTGTGTGAACCTCTCCTTTTTCTTCCCATCTTGCCGAATAGCAAGTCCCACTGGCAATCCATTGGGGAGTCCCTTGTGCATTTGGCCACCTGGATCATACAGGCTTGCTATGTTTAGAGCTTTGCACAAACTTTAAAGATTAGAAACTTAACCTGTAAGTAGTTCAAACAGCAAACCACCAATAATTTTCTAATAATGTTTAGCTTTATTTTGGACAAATAGTTTAAATATTAGCAAATCAGTACCAGTTACTGAAATGACTGCCATTGCTGATATTCTCTGTTTTGCATTTACTACCCTGTTCTATGTCAGTGGTAATAAACATTACAGATAATCTTGGAACACTCCTGGAATGCAGAAGATCTAGGCCTACCTGTTGCCATGCATTGGGATTTAGATTAAGTAATGTCTTCAAGGACCAAAACTACTAAGAAGCAAACAAGTGGGTATTTGTTGACATGTCTGACTTCTTCCCCAAGCCCTCATTATAGGAGACAACCATGCACAAAACTCAAGTCCAAGTGGATTAAAGACCTCAATATCAGTCTGAACACACTGAACCTGATAGAAGAGAAAGTGGGAAGTACTCTACAACAAGTGGGCACAGGAGACCACTTCCTACGTAAAACCCCAGCAGCACAGACAGTAAGGGCCTCATTGAATAAATGGGACCTCCTGAGACTGAGAAGCTTCTGTAAAGCAAAGGACACTGTCGCCAAGACAGAAAGGCAACCCACTGACTGGGAGAAAATCTTCACCAACCCCGCAACTGACAAAGGTCTGATCTCCAAAATATATAAAGAACTCAAGAAACTAGACCGTAAAAGGCTAATCAACCCAATTATAAAATGGGGCACTGAGCTGAACAGAGATCTCTCAACAGAAGAAGTTCAAATGGCCAAAAGACACCTAAAGTCATGCTCAACTTCCTTAGCGATCAGAGATGCAAATCAAGACAACTTTAAGATACCATCTTACACCTGTCAGAATGGCTAAAATCAAAAACACCAATGATAACCTTTGCTGGAGAGGTTGTGGAGAAAGGGGTACACTCATCCATTGCTGGTGGGAATGCAAACTTGTGCAACCACTCTGGAAAGCAGTGTGGAGGTTTCTCAGGAAATTCGGGATCAACCTACCCATGGACCCAGCAATACCACTCTTGGGAATATACCCAAGAGAGGGCGTATCATACAACAGAAGTATATGCTCTACTATGTTCATAGCAGCATTGTTCGTAATAGCCAGAACCTGGAAACAACCTAGATGCCCTTCAATTGAAGAATGGATGAAGAAAGTATGGGATATATACATATTAGAATACTACTCAGCAGTAAAAAACAAGGACTTCTTGAAGTTTGCAGGCAAATGGATGGAAATTGAAAACACTATCCTGAGTGAAGTAAGCCAGACCCAAAAAGAGGAACATGGGATGTGCTCACTCATATTTGGTTTCTAGTCATAAATAGAGGACATTGAGCCTATAATTCGGGTTCTTAGGGGAAGCTAAATAAGAAGGAGAACTCAAAGAAAAACATATAGGCATCCTCCTGAATATTAACCTTCATCAGGCGGATGAATGGAGACAGAAACAGAGACACACTTGGAGCACCGGACTGAAATCTCAAGGTCCGAATCAGGACCAGAAGGAGAGAGAACACGAGCAAGGAACTCAGGACCGCGAGGGGTGCACCCACACACTGAGACAAAGGGGATGGTCTATCGGGAATTCACCAAGGCCAGCTGGCCTGGGTCTGAAAAAGACTGGGTTAAAACCGGTCTCGCTGAACATAGCGGACAATGAGGACTACTGAGACCTCAAGAACAATGGCAATGGGGTTTTTGATCCTACTGCACCTATTAGCTTTGTGGGAGCCTAGGCAGTTTGGATGCTCACCTTACTAGACCTGGATAGAGGTGTGTGGTCCTTGGACTTCCCACAGGGCAGGGAACCCTGATTGCTCTTTGGGCTGTTGAGGGAGGGGGATTTGATCGGGGGAGGGGAGGGAAGGGGAGGTGATGGTGGGGAGGAGACAGAAATCTTTAATAAATAAATAAATAAATAAATAAATAAAAAA
>CAWTZC010000833.1:0-19625 GCA_963919715.1 Microtus obscurus | reverse complement strand
TGTAGTAATAAGAAGCGAGCGTGGCTGTGCCCCTGTACCCAGCCACTACACATGGCTCAGCTTAACCAAATAATTACGAAACTGTATACTTTTAATCACTGCCTGTTCATTATTGGCTAGCTCTTACATGTAACCTAACCCATTTCTGATAATCTGTGCCCAAGGTGTGCTTGGATAGATTCTAGCCTGCGTCTGTCTGAATTCTGACATCATGTAACTCTCTTCTCTGCTTCCTGTCCCAGAATCCTGTTCTGTTTACTCCACCCACGTAAGGGTTGGCCTATCAATGAGCTCAGACAGTTTCTTTACTTTAACCAATGAAATCAACAGATTATTATACTATCACTTCCCCTTTTTTGTTTAAATAAAAAGGCTTTAACTTTAACATAGCAAAATTACATATAACAGTTATAAAGCAAGAATTATAGTTATAATATCTATATCTACTTTATCCTTTATCATAATTAATAAAGCTATAACTATCTATTCATTCTCAACTCATTAAACTCCAGAAGGATATAATACTAATTAGAAATAAGAAAACTCTAGAAATACAGAGACATCTCGCTGCCTGGACAGTCACCCAAAGTTCTTCTGTACATTGGGGCATCCATCTTTAGCAGGCCCACAGTATCCAGCAGACATTTTGGGAAGCAGGAAATTTCAAAGACAGTTCAGTCACTTTTTGTTGTCCTGCGTCCTGCAGAATGTCTCGTAACTCTTTCATGAATCAAACCCCGAAAGATTATCTCACCTTTGACTGGGTACTTCCAGCAGTCCTCTCTCTGCCGGGTTCTTTGTGTCCAGTTTATGCAATAATCCAGGCAAAAAACAGTCTCTTGCCCAATGCTGCTATCAAACTCCACATAAGGATCCTCTTCATCCCATCTTCCTCTCAAGTAGATTGGTGCTGCCAGGAACGGACGTGTCTCATTGTAATGAAAAGCCTAAATTATTAAAACATTAAATGCCATATTCTGCATCATGAAAATATGAAATGCCTATCTAATTTAAATATATCTCCATATATCTAGAAAATCTAACATGACTACAAGCTTGACTATTATTTATGATTATTTAACAACAACCTATATTTCCTAATTATACATTAAATTTTAAAAATAAACTACACAATCACACCATGATCAAGATCAGAAATACATATACATATAACAAAATTACCTTAAAATTCACACCAATGCAAATTATTCATATCTATATCATATCTTTAAATGAAAAAGAACATTTATAAACAGTATTTGGGAACATGGGTGATTTTCTCTCTAAACTGCTTCCTGCTGAATAGGGGGAGCGTCGTTAATTTGAATTCTTTTCATGTATAACCTGTGTGCCAGGGTCATCTCAGTTAGCAGTTGGTTGATAATTTGAGGTGTTCGCAACCTTTCAGGGCTGGTCTATCATACCAAATGTCGGAATAGATGCAATCCATAGGGTCTGGTCCTCTGTAAAAACATTACTCAGAAGCATCATATCCTTAGACCCAAATTCTGAAGTCATATCCTCATGATATCCATTCTGGTTCGTGGCCATATATGAAATGTCTCTCTGTACTAGCTCTTTTGTGCAAAAATTTTAAAGAAAAACACAATGTACATAATCCAGACTCTCTGTAGAATTTTTTTCCATTTTTACGTGGCTTAGTTTTTCTTTATTTCTTTTACTCTCTTAACTATCTGTACTCTGTCTCTTTAAAGAGCTTTACCTTTTTTAATTTTAAAGGCATTAACTTTATTTTCTCTCTATATATATTTATTTCTTTCTCAAGCCTCCTTACATTCATCCAACATTGTGACTCATTTAGTGGTCTGTCTGAATCTGTTTTATTGTGAATCTGTAATTTTTTTACTATCCAGGAGCATTTTTTAAATGTTAAGCACTTCTTAAAACTTAAGTTGCTTCTTGTACAATTAATACGGTACCGCCGCCTTCTGCCCGGGAAACCTTAAGTGCGCTGTCATTAAGGTAATTACGGTAGTTCCTCGCTTGAGACTGCAGTTGGCACAGCAGAGCAGTTCCTGCCCAGAGCCATTTGGTGAGCCTGAGCATGCTAGAGTTCCAGGCACACAGCAGTCCAAATTCATGTAAGCAAGCCAAAGCAGTTTTATTCCAAATGCTCCATACAAAAGCTCTGTCTCTCACAGGAGCCAGACAGAGATTGCAATGACGAAGCTGTGAAAGCCGCACTTTAAAATGACGCAGCTTTTTCTGCTGTTGCCGAACCAGGAAATCTCTCTATGTGAGACCGCCACCAACAAAGAACAAAACTCTGTGTTAAAACTCTGTTTTTTTCTCTGTTTAGAATTAAAGCTCTCTCTTGTGTTTTTAAGTGGATTTAGCCCATCACGTCCGGGCGCCAATCTGTAGTGGTCAGAGGCGAGCGTGAACATGCCCTTGTACCCGGCCGCCTGCAAGGCTCCAGCTTAAGCCCCGAAATAATTACCGGAAACTGTATACTTTTAATCACTGCCTGGCCCATTTGGCTAGCTCTTGCATATACGACCTAACCCATTTCTGATGATCTGGCTAGCACCCAAGGTGTGCTTACCGGGTATGTAGATTCTAGCCTGCGTCTGTCTGGAATGCGGGCATCATGGCCGACTCCTTCTCCGCTTTCTCTTTCCCTGAATCCTGTTCTGTTTACTCCACCCACGTAAGGGTTAAAGCCTATCAATGAGCTCAGGCCCAGTTTCTTTATACAGCAATGAAATCAACAGATTGATGTATGACACTCCCACATCAAGACCAAAACAAATCCTACATTAAAACAAGGAACACTTGACTTGTTTCTAAGCAAATGCTGTGTGCAACTTTTGTCTAACAGCATTTCCACTCCCACACTCTACTATTACAAAATAATTCATCACCTGGGGAACTTAATTTTATTTTTTTATTTCTAGGTTAGGATATTTCCCCAACATTTTGGCAAATGGAGACCTTTGATGAAGTTAACTATTTTCTTACGTGATTCACCCTGTGCTCCCATTGTGGACAGGCAACAAAAGTGTCAATGCATTTCCAGAAATACTATTTCCATAATGATTTTACTCAAGGGAGCATGTGTTGTCTCATGTCATGATCTAAATGTTCTCTACACAAACCTAATGAGTAGATGCTGTAAGAATACCATGGAAATAATAAATTTATGCCACAACAGTGTTTTAACTACAAAATCAAATTTAATAGTCAAGAGTCTTTAGTCAAAATAATGAGTTAATATTTGTAATTTGTGAGTTATCCCTAGGGACATTCTGACTGGTTCTTAAAAGTGGTATTTCAATTTTACATTGTGTTTGTGAAACTTCTTCCAATGAGGGGCAATTTGTAAATCTATCACTGGATTTGTTACATTTATATGCTTTCAATATCCACTAGTGTTTGTACCCATGTTGATGTTTCTTGGAAGGAGCTTAGAGTCCATTCTAAAGCTTAGATATCATCCCTTTAGTTCAGTGAAGCTAAAGGTGTTTCTCATAATGTTCTTCAAGTGTGGAAAATATGTTTGTTTGTTTTTTGGTCCCATTGGCTTTGGATACCTGAGCCGTTTTTAAAGCATGCACATAGTTAGGGAATAAAGTTAGTAGACCCTTTTGTTAAGTGTCTTTTCAATCACAGTCAGAAATGCACAAGATTGATTTTATTCCACTTCCAAACATGACATGCATAATAAATATGCTGATTTGAAAATGGTTCAAAAATGACATTACTTCAAAAAATGCCCAGAGGATCACACTTTATTTTCCTACAGAATATATTAAAAGGTTTAGCTACATTGAATCATATAATAAATGTTCTTTTTTTGGTGGGGTATTTTAATTCATCCTAACCTTGCACAGTGCCTTAAAATTTCTATGTAAATTAGATTTAAAAGGAATTACCTTATGAAGATGTTGCTATGAAATTATACCATAAAATGGACCTTGAGCCACAAAGGGCGTTGGTGGCGCACGCCCCTTAATCCCAGCACTCAGAAGGCAGAGGCAGGTGGATCTCTGTGAGTTCGGAGGCCCATCACTGCTCTACAAGAGCTAAGATAGAGGTAACCAAAAGATGGAAACCCTGTCTCAGAAAAAAAAAATGGACCTTGAGCATAGCTCAGTCAGAATATACTTGAATCCCATTTTTGTCCATCTCATTTGTGTTGGAATCATTGATAATCTCAAAACCGATGTTTGCGATTTGGGAATAAACTTGACCTTTGCCTGGCTTCCAGCGTTCTCCAGATGTAGTAAGAATTGCTGAATATGTAATTTGCTTCTTGCTTCTCCCAATGTTGTTGCTGAGAAGAGTTAGCCCTCCTGTTTTGTTCTGGTTGGAAATCTTTGACTTTCTACACTGTAGGAGCGCTATAGGAACTCATTCAGCCAGAGCCTTTAAAAACCAGCCAACTTGGGCGTGACCTATTATACTATAAATGCCAATGTAAATCCCAACTTGCTTGCTCTTTCTTAAGGCTGCTGGATTCAGTTCGTTTTCCCTGTTCAAGTAGAGGGCTGTGATCTATGAGTCTACCCCTAAATAAATAACGCCTTTACTCAATTCTGAGCTAGTGCGGGATTTCTTTTCTAGCGTCTATCTTCATAGGATCACAAAAATAATTCCTGCACTGGCTTTCTTTTCCTCCCCAGAGAAAGGTGTGCTATTCAGTTGCCCCATTATAAAAGTTTATGAGGTACTACACAAATTATTTAATGACTATGATACTTTTGTTTACCTCTTCTCTCTCCAATGTACATAGACATGTACATTAGAAAAATTCTAATGGTCTGGAATTGCACAAATTGAATGACCTTATCCCAATGCCGAACCTGGTTAGCTTCCTTTCATCACAGTCTTCTGAAAGAAATACTTAAAACCATTGCTTTTTTCTCATCAAAGTGTCAAAATATATATGTTCTTCTAATCCATTTACATTATAGAGTTATACCAGATGCTGGATTTACAGTGGAGGGACCACACACAGAATCGGGCTTAGTCTCAATTGTAGTGTAGTCTAGAATAAAGAAAATGCTTCATATTCAAGACTTAGATGGGGAAAAAGTAACATTTTTCATACATATGCTGGCTAAGGATGACTTTTTTTATATAGGCTGCTCCTTAGTTTGGGTTTTTATTGTTATTTGAAGAGACACCATGACCAAGCAAGTCTACAAGAAAACATTTAATTGAAGGGGCTTCACTTACAGTTTAGAAGTTTAGTCCGTCATGACGGGGAGCATGGTAGACTGCAGGCAGAAGTGGTCCAGAGCTGAGTGCTTCATCTTGAGTAGAGGCAAGAAAGAAATCAACTGACTCACTGGATGATATCCTGAGTATATGAAACCTCAAAGCCCACCCCCAAGGCAACAGGCTCCACTAACAAGGCCGTTCCCACTCCAATAAAGCCACACCTCCTAATAGTGACACTCCCCATGAGATTATGTGAAAATTGGTGGGGCTATGGGGGCCAACTATATTCAAATTATCACATAGGCTATCTTAGCTTATATTATTAAAGCCATTTTTGCCTTTTTCATGATTACTTTTTATTGTAGTTATTTTATTTTGCTATTGAGAAAAAGGTTTCCAATAACAAACAGGCAAACAAAAACCAGTTTTCCTGGAACTCTCTGTAGACCAGGCATTTGGCCTTAGACTCACAGGATCATCCTCCTTCTTCCCATCTGAGTGCTGGGAATAAAAGACTAATAGCATTTGCTACCACCTTATTTCATATATGCTTTTGAATGTTGCGGGTGAAAATTAAAATTAGACTTTGCTGTTGAAAAAAATCAGGCATTTTGCTTAGAATCATTACGAAAGAGAGAAACTTGTTTTTTGTCTTTATTTTCACTTTTTTGGAAACTTTCATTGTCCAAAATAAAAATAAACAGATACTTCAGATAGTGTCTTTAAAATTAGAGTTGGCCTTCGGATACATACCACCCAATGTGTTCATTATAGTGAAGGAGAAGGAGAAATGAGGAGGAGGAGGAGAAGAAAAAGAAGAAGAGGAAGAGGAAGGAGGAGGAGGAGGAGGAGGAGGAGGAGGAGGAGGAGGAGGAGGGCCAAGCAAAATCCTGTAAGTGAAAATGGTATCTACACTGGGTAGAGATTATAATATTGTAGATCTTCATGATGATGGAGTCGCATTCCACCAGACTATGTGAACATTGTAGGGTGCCAGAAGAAAAATATGTAAAGTGAATTAACATACAAACACACACACACACACACACAATGTGTACATATAATGTGGTGATGGGGTAGCAACTACAGCCTAGACCATGGTAGGCAATTATTCTATTACCTTGCTAAACTAATACCAGTGTTCTCTTGGGGTCCATCTAAGTTAGTATCTATTTCCAAACTTCAAATAGTTGTCACAAATATGAGGACTCCTGTAGCCTCGGATGATCCCTCACTGAAGAGTTAAGCCTGTGGTCTTTATTATGTCCTCAGTGTCTAAAACAAACTATTTTCAGGGGATGAAGTAACTGAAATTACAAAGCTGGATTAGATGTTGACCGAAGTTCTATCTAAACCTCTTAGTTCCCTGTTCATGTTCTTTCTTTGCATCAAGGTAGATAGTTTCCACTTTTAACTTTGTTTCTAATGTGAAAAGCAATAGTCACTTTACTGTCAATTGCATAATCTTATGTGCTATGCCGTGGAACCACTATATCCTCTATGGCTTATTAGCTGTTTTTGGAGACACACCTGCGTTGACTGGCTGTTTCAAACGGTGCTGGAGGTGGAATACAGCATCGCTTCCCTCCACAGAAGTTTGTTTTGCACAACAGCAGCAGATCTCCAGGATCCACTCTTTTTTTCCCTTATTTTTTATCAGCTAGGTCTGCAAGGAACACTTAATGTGTCTGTGGTTTAGAGGAAAATGGTTCTGATTATGGTCTTTTGATCACTGCTTAGTGCGTGAACGGATTGCTACAAGCCAGACTCTGCTGTCTTTTTCTCTGTTGGGTCTGAGTTTTTTTCAGGAAGAAATTACTTTCTTATCTTGATTTTGATTGTGAATGACGGCATCTTCCTTTTGTCTGCAGTTTCTGTCTTATTCTGGTGGCGCTTCATGTGGGGGATGCATTGCCTTCCATTTTATGAACAGTTCATATTTCAAATAGAAAGTGGCCACCTCTTATGTGCCAGGCACCATTCTGAGGATGGAATGGTGTATCCGGCTGAGTCCATACCTGCAGCCTTCAGAAATCCAGTGTTAGTTCATATTCAAGCTCTGGATTGCATGGGAACATCTCAGAAGTGGAACACGAAACTGGTCAGATAGTGGAAGAAATTCCTGAGTAGTAGTATTTACATTGGGAGGAAAAATAACTGGAGAAGGAATAGGGGTGGGAGAAAAGGACAGGATTTTGCAGCAGGTAAGTCATTCTGGACTCTTGCTATTTGTTTAGTTAGGAGTTTGGTTGGAGTAAGGAGATAGAGGGTGACGGCAATAACAGTAGGCAGAAGGAAGAGATTAAGGAGGAAAGCTAACCATCAATGCTGAAGAGATAATTTCCAAAAGTAATATATGTCACACAATACCAAGCTTTACACAATGTGATTTATTGAATTACTAAAGTGATTTCATTTATAGTATAAAATCTCAGACCATCTAAGTATATTTTCAACCCAAATTGAAAACAAATTTGCAGCTGATATCATGGCAAGCTCATGTTTCCGTGTTAACCATATTTTTATATTTGTTATTTGTCATATTCACTTCATTAGAATGCCAGGGTCCGCACCATCCTCACCATTAGAGACATTTACTCATGACAAATAGGCTTCATTAGTAGCGGTTTGAGGCATTATTACTTATTCATCTATGAAGGTTATAAAGCTTTCACTAATTCATTTTCCAAGAAAGGATCTTTTAAAGTCCAAATATTTTTCACTCTTCAAATGAGGGAGAAAATGTACTCCCCCCAGACTGTCTCCAATGCTCAATTTAAGCCCTTAAGTGAATAAAAGAGACTTAAATCAACTTCTCAATTTGATCAGTGATACAAGTTGGGAATGAGGTAATGTAAGGTTAATTAAGGGATTCAGATGAACATGCCCATTGCCAAACCTTGCATTGTGTCTTCATCTTTGGCAAGTGTATTGTGTCCCTTCATTGGTCCATTAGGCTCTGTCTGCCTCAGGTAATCAAACTTCAAAATTGATGTAGCATTTTCTGTGGATGTGGCTCATAGGAATCAATGAATTAAATATAGCTTTGTTCAAATAATAGGATATTAATCATTTATGAAAATTGTTACAACTAAATCTCAAATCCATTACTATTTTGTTGAATTTGAACGGGAGGAATCATGGGTAGGCATTTTTTAGGTGTTTTGAAATATTAAAGTCTGTATGTAATTTTATTATAGTACCTATGAAGCTAATTACGTTGTGTGCTTAAAACATTCCATATTCACTTTAAGTATTTTGTAAGTGGAGTAGATGACTCATGTTTCTGATCACTAAGTTATGCCCTAGGCTGATCAACACGTTAGATTATCTAGCAATAATCTTTTCTCGATTTGAATTTCTGTCCTCGTTTTCCATCCCAAACACTGCTGGTTTATATTTGTTAGGTAGATTGCTAGAGTGCGAAGATGCAACAGATGGGTACAACATTCTCTTGTTCTGAGAACTTTTGAGAAAAATAGATTAATCGAAGAATTAATCGAAGGATCAAGAAATCAAGATGTGACAAGAGAACATCGTTCCCTTTCAGTTTCTCTCTTCAATAAGCAGCAAGTAGCCATGTGTATCAACCAAGTGAATGTGGTCGAAAAGAATTGCTTTGTTGTCAACCAAACACTGCTTTTTGTGCAATGGAATCTAACTTAAGACTTTTAAACCCCCCACTGGATGGAAGTATCAATTGAATAGAATCTGACTCCAAGAACCTTTTAAACCCCCACTGGACGTGAACATGTTTATTTCAGTTATGTCATTTTTTATGTCAGTAGAATAGGCAGAGTGAGTTTACCCTTCACTTAAAAAAAATATCATTTAAAAAGCAACTAGCTGGGATTCAACCCCTCCTCACTCACAGACTTTTAGCAGGGCACATGGCCCAAGGACCTTCCAGTATCCGCGGTGTACCTGCTTTCCAGGGGAGTAAAACAAGTTTTACCAAAAGGTGAACTCAGGGGGTGGGGGTGGATTAGGGAGAATGGGTGGAAGTGGTGAGGAAAAGAGAGAGAAAATAAAATGAGAACTCGGATGAAACGACGAGCTGCAGTCCACTTTCACTCGAATTGATTCTTTTTGACGCACCCTCTGGATTTGTCACCCTCTGGCCTTTCCTTTTGGTTTCTGCCTCACTCAGCACTCCTGTAGCTCCTTGCCAGCTCCCCAGCCTATCTCTTTAAATGACAGCTGTGGCTCCAGTCCCGGTTTCGGGGCTTCGACGTCAGTGCCACCTCCTGGGCTGCGAGTATTTACGCCCGCGTTGGCGCTCCTGGCTGCGGCGCGCTAGCTCGCCAAAGCAGCGGAGGGAGAGTTTTCTTTGCTCCGGCCCCTGCCTCCCGCCCTCCCTCGAAGAGCTGCGCGCAGCCCCTGAACCTCTCCAAGTCTCTAGCACACTTGCAGCCGGCCTTCAAAGGAGCCGAAGTGCCCGCGCAGCTCCATTCCTGAGCTCCTCTGCCCGATGGAGCTCGGGTGCCGCCGACGCCACTGCTGCCCGGAACCCTGAAGCCTCTCCCGGTGTCCAGAGGACCGAGCCGACCAGTCCGAGAGTGCAGAGTACCCGAGCGCACACCGCGGACAGGAACCTCGAGGTTCTGGGAAGCACGCCCGTGCCGCTCAGCCCAAGTTACCTGGCCAGCGGTAGGTGACCATGGCTCCCTGAAGGGACACGGGCAGCGGCGGCAGCACCACTCCTCCCCATCAGCGAGATGGTGTCCGCGTCCAGTTCTGGCGCTCCCCTAGCCGCCGCTTCGGGGCCTGCGCCCCGTCGCCCTTCCCGAGGTAGTGGAGCTGAATGTTGGCGGCCAGGTCTATGTGACTAAGCACTCCACGCTGCTCGGCGTCCCGGACAGCACTCTGGCCAGCATGTTCTCGCGCCCTCTAGTCCCCGGGGCGGCATGCTCGGCGCCGGGGCGAGTTGCCCAGGGACAGCCGAGCGCGCTTCTTCATCGAACCGCGACTTCGTTCCTCTTTGGGTACGTTCGGATTACACCTGCGGGACAAGCAGCTTAGCGCTACCCGAGCACTTCCCCGAGAAGGAACGGCTTCTGCGCGAGGACAGAGTTCTTCCAGCTCACCGACTTGGTTAAGCTGCACCTGCGCCCAAGGTCACCAAGCGAACTCGCTCAACGACGAGGGCTGCCAGAGTGACCTGGAGGACAATGTTTCCCAGGGTAGCAGCGATGCACTGCTGCCGCGGGGCGCGGCCGGCGCCCTCCGGGCTCTGGAAGCGCACGGTGTTAGTGGCGTTGTCGGTGCTAGCGGCGCTCCGGACAAGCGCTCTGGCTTCCGCTTCACCCTGGGCTACCGTGGCTCCTACACGACAGTGCGTGACAACCAGGCAGATGCCAAGGTTCAGGCGTGTGGCGCGCATCGCGGGTGACGTGCGGACGCCGCTTGTAGCCAAAGAGGTCTTTGGGGACACTCTTAATGAGAGTCGCGACCCTGACCGGCAGCCGAGAAGTACACGTCCCGTTCTACCTCAAGTTCACCTACTTGAGCAGGGCGTTCGACCGGCTGTCTGAGGCCTTCCCATGGTGGCGTGCAACCTCCTCTGGCACTGCCGCCTTTGTCAATCAGTACCGAGACGACAAGATCTGGAGCAGTTATACCGAGTACATCTTCTTCCGTAAGTTAGCAATCTACCTACCTATGCATTTTATATCCTTTTCTCCGCCATCGCAGACTTGCTGCGAGAGAGCCCCGCTGTGGCCGAAGGCGATGTTCCTGCGGGAGTGCCCTGGCGGCAAGTCTGCTAATCAGTACCAGAGGTCCCCCTCCAGCGTCCCTTTGAGTAGTGCGGTGTAAGCAAGCATCCCGGTCCCCACGCGCCCCGCCCTTCCCCCGCATTAATTACTGAATTCAGGTTCTCAATCCTGAATTTATTCCATCCTGTCTCTTGCCGCGCTCTAATTCCAGGATCCTCTGGACACCCCTTCACAGCACAGGCACAGGGTTAAGAGGAGACAGAGCATCTGTCTGTACCTATAGGCCATCCTCCTCTTCTGATGAGATACAAGTTTAGGGCGTCCGTTTATTTGAGCATTCTTCTACAAGGGGCGAACTGGCGTGAAGACAGGGCAGCTCACGCCAAGAATTATTTCTTGTGGTGCCAGTCCCGCAGTCCCGCGCAAGAGCTCCAGTTGTATGTGATTTTGGAAGGGAACAATTCAAGAGGCTGTGAATGTACCTCTAGAGCACTTCCCTCCTGGGTGTCAAACATGAGGGCTGCTAATGTGACGTGCCCTCCAATAACTATAGTAACAATAAGAGTAGGTTTTCCTTTGTGTTCTTACCTCCAGTGCAACTGCCCAATGTTTTAAACAGCTCAGAGGGGAGAATTGAGTTTTGGCTTCTGGTGTATGTGTGTGTGTGTGTGTGTGTGTGTGTGTGTGTGTGTGTGTGTGTGTAAAGGGAGCAGAGTGTTGAATCAACTTGACCAAGGTAAATAAATGCTCACTTTCTAAAAAAAGGAGAGTCTGTGGGGATTCTTAGACAAGATGCTGTGTTTCCAGACGGGGCTTTATGTTGAGTTCAGTAATCTCAAACAAACATCACAGTCTTAATATGTAGGGGGTTGTGGGGTTTTTATCATGAGGTAAGGCTAGGATGTAAGGTGAACAAAATAAAAAGTAGGGATGGCAGCAGGGAGATTATTTGGCTAGCATTTTCATTTGGCAAGATACAAGAAGCTTGAAAACTACACGACAGTGCGCCGCCTCTGTGTGTGTGTTTCTGTGTGTGTGTGTGTGTGTGTGTGTGTGTTCAGTGGGGTGAAGACAGCACTAAAAGTCAGTAATGGAAGTAGTCTGGCTTTCATTGCGTTTTGGTTTGCGCTTCCTATTGCAAAGCAAAAAATGAATAATTTTCACACTTGACTAGAGAGAGTGGAAGGGGCCTCTTTTTATACAGGTGCAGAATTGATTGGAAAGGGTTCAAGTGGTTGAGTATATATACATATTTTTTTTGGCAACCTTGGAGGTAGAGTGACAACATATTACTTGAAAGTTAGATGACCTTTTAAGATAGCATTGGAGCAGCAAATAAATACCTAGGAAGTGATAAATAAAATCCAATCCCGTTGCTTATTTATTTATCATTTATGAAGGTCTACCTGTATTGTCCATGCTGGCCTTGAATTCCCAAATCCTCTTGCTCCTTCCCTTCTTGAATACTGTGAGAGTGGACTGATGCCCAGGCTTGGTTCATTGCCTTTACTGTATCAAAAAAACTCTGTTACACAGTAAAAATGACTGGTATTTGGGAGAGCACAAAAGAAAAATTGATACTTCTTGTTTGTGAAAAATTGGCCTCTAGCATCTATTTGATCTATACATTAAGATTTAAGATATTTAAATAAGGTACTCCCTATCATTGAGACACTTACAGTGATTTTGGAAACAT
Organism: Microtus obscurus; assembly: GCA_963919715.1. Taxonomy (NCBI): domain Eukaryota; kingdom Metazoa; phylum Chordata; class Mammalia; order Rodentia; family Cricetidae; genus Microtus; species Microtus obscurus. The sequence continues at coordinate 7,025 of CAWTZC010000833.1, read as the reverse complement.
TAAGCCTCCAAGTCATTTTTACCAAGGCTATATTTCTAACCATTTTGGAAAATGATGTAAAATGAGCTTTTTACCTTTCACATGGTTTGTGCTGTTTTTATTTTCTTTCAGAAGATATAAACATGAGGTATTTTTAGATTTTGTTATTAACTGCAATACTAGGGGTCAAACCAGAGAGTAATTTAGTAGAATGATGGAGGTGGTTTTTCAGGACAGGGTCTTCCACAGGTTCAGGCTGGTGTTTTGACTTGAACGCTAAGATGCTATATACACTTGGCAGCACGTCTGCCTAAGTGTGAGTGGTGTGCTTATGGAGTTAAGTTTGTTGGTTTCAGATGTGTGTCTCACAATTTTGGTCTTTCTTTCTTCCCCTCCCTTTACTGTTCATTGCAAAAAGGAGATTCAGTCTGTAAACTAGGTAAATCAGTGTACACAATAACAACTTAAAGTTAGAAACTGTTAATTTAATTAAGAATATGACTTGAAATTACCCGAAATTTAGATCTGTTGCACATTTTAAACTGAAGTGACATTAAATAAAAACTTTAAAATTTCAAGTTATTAAAAAACACCACTCTGTGTATTACTGTTCTAGTGAGTTCTGGGATTTATGCATAACAGCCCCAGGGATTAGACTTCTTCATGGATTGTCCTAATTTAGTGGAAGAAAACACATAATTCAAGAGTAAATTTTAACTCTTGAAGTTCTAATCAAATTGCTGATCCACCAAATATATTTTTCATTTTGGGGGGTATAAAATTTATCTTAAATTCTAGTAAACTCCTTTTTACATGTGCTTTGAACAGCTGCATTCTATCTGCACAGATCATTTTGAACTGAATTCTCCTCCATTATTTGCAAGTAAGGCACATTCTAATGCCTCCTTCCTGTTCCCATTCTTTTCACATTGGGTAATGCCAAAATGCTACTGTTTTGCTGGACAAACCTCTATTGAAAGCGTTTATTAATGATAGTTGTATGATCCACTTCTGCTCATGTTTTGACTAGATAAAGATTGTCATTTATTTATACGTATGACCCATGACCTCTTTGCCACCATTCTCTTATCAAAATGTACAGCATAGCACTTCTTTAAAATTATATGTCAGGCATTAAAGAAATCATTTGAATTTAGGTTGCTGATGAATTTAGTGGCTTGATGCTACCCCTAAAGCAGTGATAAACACAGGTAATAGAATTTATGCTCACTGTCAATCCAAAGTTTCCAAAGAAGGGAAGAGGATGGCAGGTGATTCTGTAATCCCGGACATTGGTTACTACTAAACGTGCGGGCCAAATTGTTTACTTGTTTCTGTTTTAGTTTCTCCCCGCTTTAGTAATAGATGTTGTCATACTTTTTTAATTTTATGGAAATTGAGGGTCCATGTGAAATACTTTTTATATCAGAATTTGACTCAACAAGTGCTAGTTGGTACCATTCTATAGTTCATTATTTGTCAACAGTAATTTTTAGTTTTATAGAAGTATATTTAATTAAGTGGTTAATTGAAAATTAATTTTAAGAAAAACACACTAAATTTTCATGTGTTTACAGTATTTTGAATACTGCTCTTTGGAACTTGAATATTTCAAACCATGTCTCCTAGGTGTTCCTATCATATTTCAATTTGTTTGAATCAAATCCATTTTGATACTCCCTACTAGGACTTGAAACTTCAGCAATATTTTCTAATAAATACTAACCTTGTATTTAAGATACCAAGTTCATATCTTCAAGATTATAGTCAAGCTATTAGACATTAAATGCCACCTTTTAAATGGGTTATAAGGACATACTTATCTCTTCTCATTCTTAACTCATTGTTTATAAAGATTCTTTAAATATAATACTACTTACACCTTTGTGATAAAATTTCTTATTACTCTCTCAATACTGAAGACAGGTTTTCCTTTCTTGGGAAAAGCAGAATGATTTTCTGTATGGGGGTGCAGAAGCAGGGCAAGAGTGGAAAACAGTGGCTTTTTAAAACAGCAAAGAACAGGACAAAAACACTTTGTGCTGTAACAAACAACAGGTAGACAGGTGTGTGCTGAAATGTGCTACGTAGACAGGTGTGCTGGAATGTGCTACGTGACAGGTGTGGCTGGAATGTGCTACGTAGGACAGGTGTGTGCTGGAATGTGCCAAGGGATCAGTTGAAGCTTCAAAACCAGCATCATTTGGCTCACCCTCACAGTGAGGACGGTGAACATAGATTTCCTCCTTGTAGCAGAACCTCAAATGTTGCTTGAGCCATCCATGTCATAGGTAGGTAGTTCCACAATGAAGCAGAGAGAAAGTGGAAACTCATTGGAATGCAGAAAGCTGGGATGCAAAATTTGAATCCCACTGCTGCATAAAAACTCTGGACTCTTATTTGTGGCATAGTTTTTCTCTCTAAAAATTATCTTCTTCATAATGAGAGGTCTTCTCCCAAAGAGAACTCATAGTAAAAGGAACACTTACTATACACTTGGTTATGTATTGAGTGCTTTAGACACAGTACTTTCAGAACTATATGCTTGATTATGTATTGAGCGCTCTATACACAGTTCTTCTAGAACTATTCACTTGTTTGTATGATGAGTGTTTTTTTACTCATCACATTCTGTAACATTCCATGAGCTGGACATCGCTCGTGGTGCTTCAGCTTAGAACACTGCAGTGGAAAGGCCAAATACACCAAGGTTAGTTTCATGTTTTGGAAACATTTAAAACACTCAAATAAGAAAACTTATTTCAAATGTTTTTCCAAGCTTCAATGTACAAGTGAAAAAAAGTACGGTGTGAAGAGCTACCATGTTTGACAGTAATAATTTTTAGCTTGTGAAAGATTTCTAAAATATAATAAATACATATTTTAAAATCTTTTACTTGCTGAGTTTATTTATTAAGAGGATATAAATGTCTATAGTACCATATTTTCTCCTATCTTTAACAATATGGGGGCAGTAATATCAATATTTCTAAACTATTAATATCTACATGTTTGACAAATCACACATTAAAATAGTGTTTAAAGAAATTAATTTTTATCTTTAAAATAGAGCACATTCTTTTAGAAAGTAGCAGAATGAATGTAAAGTTAATTATATAGCTGCTTCTTGCTTTTACATCCTGACTAATCCCATTAAATTGTGTATTTGGTATAAGTAGATTAAAATGTTCCAAATACATGCTGGGTATTGAGAATGGTTTTCAGTAGTTTTGAAATCTGAACATGGCTGTTTATCTTGAATCTGAAATTCCTGGAAAGCTGAGTTTGAAATTAACCTTAAATGTGGATTTAAATACAGACAGAATTGACAATTTTTCATGAATTTTACAGTATTTGCTTCAAATAGCAACCAGAAGCCTACAGTGAAGTATACTGATAGCTCCTCTAATCTACTACAATAATTTTAATAATGAGAGTTGACAATTTCTGAAGGTGTTGTAAAACTTACAGCGATTCATTGGGTTTCATTTGTAGGATTTTAGTCAGTCTAACTGAGCATGCTAAAGTAGGTGCTGACATTAATAGAATATAGGAGTCCTATGCTCACCCTCAACATACTATAGGTGTCCTATGCGCTCACCCTCAATACGCTATAGGAGTCTCATGATCACCCTCTATTCACTGTAGGAGTCCCACGGTCACTCTCAACACAGTATAGTTGTCCCATGCCCACCTCCCTGCAGCACACTATAGAGTCCTATGCCCACCCTCAACATATTATAGGAGTCCCATGTTCACCCCACACACACTGTAGGAGTCCCTGTTGTCATGCTGAACTCAATAGAAGGCTCCCATGCCCATGTAGTAAGAGGAGTGACGCGGCTGTGTTCCCGGCACCGCCACCCACATGGTTAGCTTATGCCCGAAATAATTACACGGAAACTGTATTTCTTTAAACACTGCCTGGCCCATACTCAGCCTCTTATTGGCCTGCTCTCGCACCTGGATCAGCCGATTTTTGATAATCTGTATAGCAATCTCAAGGTGTGCTTACCAGGGAGATTCTAGCCTGCCTCTGCCTCTGGTAGGAAAATCATGGCGACTCCTCACTCAGCTTCTCTTCCCAGAATCCTGTTCTGTTTACTCCAACCATCTAAGGGTGGGCCTATCGAAGGGCCAGACAGTTTCTTTATTAATAAGAAATCACCCTGGCCATCATTTCCTTTTTCTGTTTAAACAAAAGAAGGCTTTCATTTTAACATAGTAAAATTACATAGCAAGAAGTATCAATAAGAATTACAGTTGCTAACAATTATGTATCTACTTTATCTTTAATGTAATTCCGAAAATTACATAACTATGTATTCATCTTCAACTCCATCAAAGATTCCAGAAGGATATAATACCAAACAAGAAATAAGAAAACCTCTAGAAAATGACAGAGACATCTCAATGCCTGGACAGTCACCCAAAGTTCCTCTGTACTGCTGGGGCATCTATCTTCTGCCTTCAGGCCCATAGTATCCAGCAGACATTTCCATGAAGCAGGAAATTTCAAAGACAGTTCAGTCACTTTCTGCTGTATCCTGCAGAATGTCTCAAGACTCTTTATGAATCAGAACCCCAAAAGACCATCTCTACCTTTAGTGAAGGTTTAGCAGTCCTCTTCTTTGCAGGTTCTTTGTGTCCAGTTTATGCATCAGTCTACAAGAGCAGTCTCTTGCCCAAATGGCTATCCAACTCAATAAGGATCCTCTTTGATGCCCATCTTCCTCTTGAAGTAGCTGGTGCTGCCAGGAGCAGACGTGTCTCATTGTCATGAAAAGCCCTAAATTATTAAAATATTAAAAAGCATATTCTCTGCAGTCCTTGAAAGATATGAAGAATGCCTATCTAATTGAAATATATCTCTATATATCTAGAAAATTCAACATGACTACAAACTTGACTATTATTTATTTATTATTTAACAACAACCTATATTTCCTAATTATACATTACATTTTAAAAATGAACTACACAATCACAATACCTTAACTTCAGAAGATCAGAAATACATATACATATAACAAAATTGACCTTAAAATCCATACCAATGCAAATTATTTATATTTATATCATATCCCTTTAAATAAAATAATATTTAGAAATAATATTTTTGGGAACATAAGCAGTTTCTCTCTCCAACTGCTTCCTGCTGAATGGGTTATCGTTAATTAAAATTTTCATGACAGAACCTTTGTGCCAGGCTCATCTCAGTTGTTGAGGAAGTAATTTTTTTGAGGGTGTTCACAGCAAATCTTCAGGAGGGCGTGGTCTATCAAAACCAAATCGCACAATATATCCACAGGTCTCATCCTCAGCAAACAAAGAAGACCTTTTCCAGCATCATGTCCTTAGACCCAAATTTAAAACATTAATCCTCATGAAATCCATTCTGTTCCACTTGGCAGCCCATATAATGAAATGTCTCTCTGTACTTAGCTCCTTTTCACAAGCTTCTCATGTTCTTAAAGAAATAACAATGCATATAATCAGATTTCGTTAACTTTCCATTTTTACGTGGCTTATTTTTTCTTTTATTTCTTTTTAATCTATAACTATCTGTACTCTGTCTCTTTAAAGACTTTACTTTTTTATTTTTGTAGCTGCATTAATCTTGTTTTCTTGCCATATATATTTATTTCTCTCAAGCCTACGATTCATCCAACATTGATCCATTTAGTGGTCTGTCTGAATCTGTTTTATTGTGAATCTGTAATGTTTTTACTATCCAGGAGCATTTCTTAAAATGTTAAGCACGTCAAAACCCTTAAGTTAATTTTGTATAGTATGCCTGTACCCTGCCAAGTCTAAACCTTAACTGTGCTATTATTATGTAATTACAGCAGTTCCTGCCTGAGGTCAGCACAGTTTAGCTTGGAGCAGCAGCTCCTGCCTCAGATCTATTTAGCGCCTGAGCTGTGCACAGTTCCAGGCACACAGCAAGTCCACATTGGAGCCGCACTCAGCAGTTTAACTCTGAGACTGAGTGTGAAGCACAGAAACTCTTTCTAATCCAAGTTACCACCAAATCTGACACGCAGAACATTGAGCAGTCTGAAAACAGGTCGCTGAGCCGCATGACATGGGCAAGGTCTCAGAGAGCATTCTCCCTCCAATCACAAGCAGAAAGAAACATCCACCCATAAAAGCCTTGAAATGCTTTTACGCTGGCAGTGCAGCCCCAGGAAGCTGTTTTTCTGTGTTTTTAAGGATTGGGCCATCACATCTGTTGTTGACCTAGTAAGAGGAGTTGGGGTGGCTGTGTTCCTGCACCAAGCTGCCCATGGCATATTTTATGCCCTGAAATAATTACACGGAAAACTGTATTCTTTTAAACATTGCCTGCCCATTAGTTTCAGCCCCTCTTATTGGCTAGCTCTCACACCTGGACTAGCCCATTTCTGATAATCTGTATAGCAACTCTCCCAAGGTGTGCTTATCGGGGAGACTTTAGCCTGCTTCTGCCTCTGGTAGGAAAATCATGGCGACTCTCACCAGCTTCTCTTTCCCAGAACTTGTTCTGTTTACTCCACCCATCTAAGGGTGGGGCCATCTAATGGGCCAGACAGTTTCTTATTAGTAAATCACTCCCACATCTTTTCCCTTTTCTGTTTAAATAAAAAGAAGGCTTTTATTTTAACACAGAAATTACATAGCAAAATAGTTAAATGTAAGGCAAATTACAGTTACAATAATTATATCTACTTTATCTTTTATCGTAACTAAGGAAAATTACAACTATGTATCCATTCTTCAACTCCATCAAAGATTCCAGAAGGATATAATACTAAACAAGAAATAAGAAAATTTAGAAACGACAGAGACATCCTCGCTGCCTGGACAGTCACTCCAAAGTTCCTCTGTACCGTTGGGGCATCTATTCCCCGACCTTCAGGCCCATAGTATCCACCAGACATTTCCATGAAGCAGAAATTTCAAAGACAGTTCAGTCACTTTCTGCTGTGTCCAGAACTCAGACTCTTATGAATCAGGAACTCCCGAAAGACCATCTCACCTTTAGGCAAGTTTAGCAGTCCTCT
>CAWTZC010000832.1:0-39727 GCA_963919715.1 Microtus obscurus | reverse complement strand
CTGGAGTCTCAGGTCTTATTTTCTTAGCATCCCTAGAGAGGGATCTTTGTTTCCTTTGACCTTAAACCTGCAATGGGCTTATGAGGACCAGGGGCTCTGAGATGCCCTATGTATGGCTCTCCTCTGACACAAAGCAATGGCTGGGGCCGAGGGCCAGCCACGTTGAGCAGCTCATTAGCACCTATTGTTAATATGGAGTTCTTTCTGAGCTCACCGGTGGCTCTAATCCTTAGTCCGTGAGCACCTTGCGAAGCTCAGCTTCCCCAGCTGTCTGCAGTGCTAGCTGTTAGTTTGGAGGAAGGCTGTATAGAGTATTTTATTAGAGGCGCAATGCCTGGGTTCAAGTCCCGACTCTGCGTCCTTCCCGGAGTCATTTACTCAGTTTCTTCATCTATAAAATGGTCTTGAAGTTGATAATAATATTATGTTATAGGGTTGATTGAAAATTTAAAAATACAAACCTCTTAACAGGGAACACACAAAACTCAAAATATGTTTTAAAGAGGCTCCTGGGGGCCAGCATGATGGTTCAACAGTAAAAGCCTTTGTCATCATGCCCAATGGTCATAGATCGATCCAGGAAACACAGCGCATATAGGGGCAGACAACAGATTGTCCTCTGGCTCCTTTCCTGCCTCCGGATCATGCCCGTGTCCACTATGTCTTTGATTCTGGACTCTTCTTCATTTTTATCTTGTTACGAACTTAGTTATTAGTTATTAGTCCTGACTCTGGGTCCAAACTCTTTTCAGCACTAATAGAAAAATAGCATAATACAGAGAGGGGGGAATGAATTTAAAAATATCCTAATACAGAGAGAGAGGGAAAAACAGATTTATTTACAGTTTTAGTCAAAAGTGAGTACAGAGGAACTCAACCTGTCTTCACCTCACTCATACGCATATGGAGACAGCCTTGCTCCTGGGAGACAACTGTTCTGGAGTCAGGACTCCTGCAGGCAGCCCATTTTCACTCCCGCATGGAACTTTCCTAGAGGAATCCTAATTCCTCTCAGTTACAATATGACTTTCCATATGTTTTTCATCCTTTGATCAAATTACTTTCAAATCTCTGTCTCTAAGCTATTTCTCCTCCTCCTCCTCTCCACACATTTCTTTCTCTAAATGGTCCAAGTTTCCTAAGTTTCTAAAGGCCTAAAACTTCTGCCTAGGATGGCGTATGACCTGATGTCAGACTAGTTACCCATCATTTAAAACCATCATTAGCCATCACTTTGCACCAGGCTGGGGAAGGAGAGGGAAGCAGAACAGAGCATAGAGGGAGGTTGTGGAAGCAACAAGACAGGGGATGGACTAGGGAGGCGGGAGGATGGACACAATTTCACTAAATCAGACAGAATACATGGTTCAAATCCTCAGGAATTGGCCCACAGACAGGACAAGTCTGTGGTCCTTGAGAGAGGAGAAACTCACTTCAGCTCACTATCTGGGGCAATCTCCTGATGGAAAAGCTGAACTGAGGTCTAAGGAAGGAGGCGAGGAGCTGCTGAACGCTAGACTGGGAGCCTCGTGGAGACTCCTTGGATACCTGCTGACCTGTGGAAGATGACCAGACCCTGCTTCTGTCTGCTGAAAGCTGAGCAGAGATGCTGGAATTAAGAATGGAGACACTGGAAGTGTGGCTCAGTGAGCAGAAAGCCACATTAACACTTCACTGATAGCATCTAGATGGGATGGCGGAAGGATAACATCAGAAAATGTTTGTCTTCCTTTCTTATCCCAGTTGCTGTGATAAAAGTACCCTGACCAAAGCAGCTTCAGGGACAGAGTTTGTTTGACTCCCAATTCTAGGTTACAGACCATCATTTGCAGGGAAGTCAAGATGGTAGGGGTCTGAAGCAGCTAGCCATGTTATAGTCATGATCAAGAGCAGAGGGCAATGAATTCATGCATGCGTGCTTATTGCCGGCCCCATTTCCGTTCAGCCCAGGGCCCAGCCCATGAGATACTGCCAACCACATTCATGATGGGTCTTCCCACCCAAGTTAAACCACGTAAGACAGGATGTGCAGAGGCCTATCTCTCGGATGATTCTGGTTTCAGTGAGTTGATAGTTAATATTAACCATGTTTGAGAGCGATATTTCTTGTAGTGCTCTCCCTTGAGAGCAGTGCCATTGTCCCCTGAAAATCTGTCAGAGGTACTATTGGAAATGAAAACTCAGGGGCAGGGCTGGAGACACAACTCAGCATTGGCTGCTCCTGCCGAGGACCCAGGTTCAGTTCCCAGGACTCACAAGGTGGACTGAAACTATTCATATAGCTCTAGTTCCATGAGCTCCACCACCTTCTTACTTTATGTGGGCACCAGGCATGCACACGGTACACATACAGACATACATGCATACATACATACTTGTAAGAAAAACACTCATTCACATCAAACAAATAAATGTCATTTTTTTTTTAATTCAAGGACTCTACCTCAGACCCACTGAATCAGAAACTTAAAGAAAGAAGGCTGGGAATATATGCTGTAAAGAACTGTTTCGTGCCGGGCGGTGGTGGCGCACGCCTTTAATCCCAGCACTCGGGAGGCAGAGGCAGGCGGATCTCTGTGAGTTCGAGACCAGCCTGGTCTACAGAGCTAGTTCCAGGACAGGCTCCAAAGCCACAGAGAAACCCTGTCTCGAAAAACAAAAAAAACAAAACAAAACAAACAAACAAAAAAGAACTGTTTCGTGCGATTCTTTGACATTTTGTTTAGACAGGTTCTCACTCTGTAGCCCTGGCTAGTCTAAAACTCACTATATTGACTGTTGATAACTCATATTAATCCTCCTGCCTCAACCTCCCAAGTGCTGGGATGACAGTTATATGCCATTATACCTGGCTTTCCTGCTATAAGCAGACACAAACTAAAACTCGAGAACCATTGCTCTAGAGAAAAGCCTACACACGCTAACTCTGTGTGATCAAAATCTAAAACTAAGCTCTGACAAGATTCACAGACCAGAGGCAGTTTCAGTAATAGCAGCACTCAGGAGACCAAGATAGCGGAGCCACGATTGTGAAGCCAACAGAGGCTGCATACAGAAAAGGAAAGGTTCCAGGAACACTTGTGTGCGGGGCCCAAAATTCTGAGCCTATTTCCACCTTGACCTAAGGTCAGAGAGTTGGAACTTACCTCTACTCCTTCGAGGTTATTGTGTTTCTACCTCAAACAAAGGTCCCACCTAGATTTAGACCACAAAGTTCTGCTCTCTAAAGGTTACTATCAACAGGTGTGGCTAATAGCCAGACCTTATATTTCAGAAATAGAGAAGTAGGTAAGTTTCTACCTCAAATAAAAGCCTAAGGATTCAACTAAGGTTCCAGTCTCCTTAAGGAGATTACAATGGATTCCATCCTGGGAGTGGTTTGCCTACAGAATGTTTGGGACTAGGGTGTGAGCCGCCTTATTTTGTTCTATCAACAGAATGTTTAATTATGGAGGTAGCCTGTGACCTTCAACTGGTCTGTTCACTTCCTTGTATCATGTTAATGCAGTTTTTTTTTAAAATCTTACTCCTACCTCTTGGGGTCAGGGTATTTTAAGCAATTGGAAATCAAACATGGGTGATTTCAGTATTCACTGGAACTCCCTCCCGGTACTATTTTATGGTTTCTGGTTTATTATTTTCATGTGTTTGTACTCTTATATTTCTAAACCCCATGCTCCTACCCTGGCTAGTGGTATTTTTGTCGAGGCCGGTCCCCAACACGCTCGGTTCCTTTCCCACCTCCTGGACTACTCCTTCTCTTGTCTTTTTCTGTGTCTTATCTTTCATCCAGTCATGAATTTTAGAGTTTCCCCAAGAGTCTTTGATTCTGGACTCTTCTTCCATTTATGTTGTTACAAGAGGCCAGTCATAAGGCCTCATTCTGGGTCCAAACTCTCCAGAAAATGAACCAGAGATTGGATTTAGCAGACAAGAACACTAAAGCAACTAATGTAAACATAGCTAACGAATTAAAGGAGAATACAATCTTATTGAACAAACAGGCAGGAGACTTGTGCCACCACACTTGGCTGTGTGGAGGAGAGGGGGTGATCGAAGAGAGCATCACTCCCTAGTCCAGGCTGGTCTTGAACTTGCACCAATCCTCCTTCCTTAGTCTCTAAAGTGCTGGGACTCTAGGCATGAAATACCACATCATTTTTTTTCTAACAGCTTCTTACAGGAACTCATGGCAGAGCTGTTGAGAACCACATCAGCCAGTCTTATGGCAGTGTCCCAGTGAGCTAATTACCTCCCACAAGGTCCTACCACTTCCCAACTCAGCTACGTTGAGGACAAGTGTTCAGCGTGTAAGCCTTTGGGGACACATTGAAATCCTATCTGTAGGCACCTTCCTCATTTACAGTGCATCAGTTTCTCCTGGTGTTGGGCAGCTCTCCACAGCCTGGGTGGGACTGCTTCTCTAGTCTCATCTCCCACAGGTACCCCAAGGCAAAGACAGCTCCAACCAATAGTCAGTGGCTGCAAAGTAGAAGATTTAAGATTGAAGATAAGTGAGCTTGAGAAGCCACACTAGTGTTGGTTGGAAAAATATGTCGTATGATACAGCACATGCACCTGTTTTAGGTTTGAGTAGCTGTGCAGCTATCCAGGAGATCTGCCCAGTTTAGCATATTGTGTCTACGAAGAAAAACAATGCTCATTCTCAGTAGAAACCGAGCTCAGAGTATGCTTTCCAACAGCAGTAGATTGAGCCAGGGCCAGGTGTAGCTGTACAAGACTATATTGCCAGCTCTTGGGAGGTGGAGGCAGGAGGCTCAGACATTCAAGGTCATCTCCCACTTGTAGTGAATGGAACCCAGGTGTGACTCAGTGTGATTATTTTTTGTTTGTTTGTTTTGTTATTTTTTTTTACCTGTGGGGGCCCAGCCACCCAGCTCTCACATAAATCCATGGAGACTTACGAATGGCCAGCCGTAGCTTGATTTGTTTCTAGCCAGCTTTTCTTAAATTATCCTCTTTCCTTTTCACACTTCCTCTGTGCTTTTTGTTTTGTTCTTTGTTTTTGTTTTTTGAGACAAAAACACGGTTTCTCTGTGAAACAGTCCTAGATATCCTAGAACTCACTCTGTAGACCAGGCTAGCCTCGAACTCACTGAGATCTGCCTGCCTCTGCCTCTCAAGTGCTGCGAGTAAAGGCGTGCGCCACTGCCAGCTCCTCTGTGCTTTCTTCCTTTCTGTATTCTACACGTCTTTCTTTTTTCTTTCTTACTCCGTGGCTGGCTGTGTGCCTGGCCCCTAGTGTCCTCCTGCTCCTTGCTGTTCTCTGGAGCCTAGATTTCTCCTCCTCTTCATTTTCTTTGCCTGGCAGCCCCACCTATCCTTTTCCTGCCTAACTATAGGTCAGTGGGCTCTTTATTAGACCAATCGGGTGTTTTAGGCAAGCAAAGTAACACAGCTTTATAGAGTTAAACAAATGAAACATAAAAAAGGCAACACACCTTTGCTTCATTAAACAAATATTCCACAACATAAGAAAATGTAATACATCTTAAACTAATATTCCACAACGATTCATGTCATAGGCTGGGCAGTGAGCACCTTCCCTTACTGAACCATCTCAGTAGCTTCAATATTAAGTCTTACTAATGAAGTATCCTTAATGTTGATTAGTACAGTTGATTAGGACTCACAAGTAGTTGCTGGTTGTCCATTTTCTGAACATAGATTTCAGGCAAAAGACCAGCAACCTGACAGACATTTTTTTATCTCAGATATAAATGAATGATAAAAGTAGAAATTGCAGGCTTGGTGAAATTATTTGCTGATATTGTGTTTAGGGTTTCAGAGATGGAGATGTATCCCAGCTCTAGCCAGTCATCATTTGATCCGGGGTTCCATGGTAGCTGGAAAAGAAAGTCAAATATTCCTCTGGCCCAGATCTATATCAGGGGACAAGATGATTGGGAGAGTAAGCATGCTTGCTGTGTGAGCTAACAACCAGTCTGTCCTCAGAACACAAGTGAAGGTCGGAGGAGAGGACCAAATCCAGAGTTGTCTGACCTCCACACAGAAGCCTCCTTCCCCTGCACATAGCATGCATACAACAATAAATATAGTTTCACTTTTTGTTTTTGGTTTGTTTTGTTTGTTTTTTTGAGACAGGTTTCTCTGTGTAACAGCCTTACTGTCTTGGAACTCTCTGTAGAACACAGATTTCTCTGCCTCTGCCCGTGAGGGCTGTGATTAAAGACATGTGCCACTACACCCAGCACAATTTAACTTTGAACAAAAATGATACGTATTGAGAACTGAGTATGTAGCTAATGGGTGTTGTGGGATTATTTGTACACTGAGAAAAGATATTGCTGGCCGGGCGATGGTGGCGCACGCCTTTAATCCCAGCACTTGGGAGGCAGAGGCAGGCAGATCTCTGTGAGTTCGAGACCAGCCTGGTCTACAGAGCTAGTTCCAGGACAGGCTCCAAAGCCACAGAGAAACCCTGTCTCGAAAAAAACCAAAAAAAAAAAAAAAAAAAAAAAAAAAAGATATTGTTGTGATTGGTGTAATAAAAAGCTAAATGGCCAATAACCAGGCAGGAGAGATAGGTGGGACTTCCAGGCAGAGAGGGAAGAGGATAACTGAGGTGCTCAAATGATATAATGGAGAGGCAGAACAAAGTGGAAGAGAGGTAAAAGCCATGTGATAGCTCGGAGGTGGTAGCACACAGTGAGGCAGAGACAGGTGGATCTTTGTCAGTTCGAGGCCAGCCTGGTCTACAAGAGCTAGCTCCAGGATGCCCAGGGCTGTTACACAGAGAAACTCTGTCTTGAAAAAGAAAAAATGAGAAAAAAGCCATGTGATATAATGTAAATTAATATTAATATAAATGGGATAATTTAAGTTATAAGAGCTAGTTGGAGCCGAGCAGTGGTGGTGAATGCCTTTAAACCCAGTACTCAGAGAGGTAAAGACAGGCATATTTCTTTGAGTTTGAGACCAGCCTGGTCTACAGAGTGAGTTCCATCATCACCAGAGATACACACAGAAACCCTGCCTTGAACCACTATCCCCCTCTTCCTCTCCCCCCCAAATAGAAGAGTTAGTGGGACAGGTCTAAGCTAAGGCCAACTTTCATAGTTAATAATAAGTCTTCATGTCATTATTGGTCAACTGGTGGCCCAAGGAAAAATCCAACCACAGTGGAGCATAGGATGAGCACGTATGAAACCTTGGGTTCTATCTCTAGAACCTCTTCCAACCCAACTCTTCAAAAAGATTTCATTTCTTTATTGTGTGTGTGTGTGAGAGAGAGAGAGACAGAGAGACAGAGAGAAGAGCAGAGCACTTATTGCCTCTAACTGAGCATCTACATTTTAAAGTTAAAACCTAATTGACTTTTTGCACTCTTAGAAAGAAATGGAAGATGGTCTTTGTTCTGAGTTTTCCCTGATGGTAAAGACCTCTCAGGTTTTTCAGAAATTATCCTGAATACCAAAAGCTGGAACCGGTGGCCTACCTCCACATTCTGAAATCTCTGTGGTGCAGAACCAGGCCACCTTGAAATGCTGATGGTGTTTGGTTTTACAGGAAAGAACAAAAGTAAAGGAAGTCCATCTTCAAAATGCGGTCAGACAATATTGTGCCTTTAGAGCAAGGGAAGGGGTCAGCTCAGCAGAACACCAGGCATAGCAACCACATAGCATGGCCTCTGAGTCAGTTACTGACGCTCCTGCTCCCAGGCTCAGTGTTTGCTTCAGTGACTCATCTGGGTCAAGCAGAGGGCAGGATATGGAGAGCTGGTGCTGGAGGAAATAGCGTGTGGCTATTAATTCACTTTTCTAAAATTATTATTGATTTTATGTACTTAAATGCATAGTTTATCTTTAAAATTGCAATAATCAGACCTGGAGGGAAGGCCGTGAATAAGAGCCCGGGCTGCTCTTCCAGAGGACCTGGCTCTGATGCCCAGCGCCCACAGGGAGGCTCACCAGTGTCTGTAAACCCAGAACCAGAGGCTCTGAGGCACTCTGGCCTCTACAGACCCCAGGCCCGTGGTAGACAGATAGACATGCAGGCAAAACAGCCATACACAACAAATAAATAAACAGGTAGATCTTTAAATAAAAAAGAAAAATGAGGCTTTTCCATTTATTGAACAGATGAAGTGGTTAAAATGAACCACATATAATAGTTCATTTAGAATTTTACGAAACATTCATGATACTTATAATCATTTACAACTATAATCTCAAACCAGGGAGTAGCTCATGCCCATAAAATAACACTTGGAGGCTGAGGCAGGAAGATTGTAATGAATGAAGGCTAGCCTGAACTACAGTGAGATCCTATCTCAAAAACCCTCTAATCTCAAGAGGAATGAATGCTAGATCTGCAGTAGAACATGAACATGGTGTGCGTATCCAACATCGTCTTCCTAGGCTTCTAATAACGAGTTTCAGGGTTTACTCTGATCAAAGGAGCTACCACCTAGGCTAGGGATGTAGGGGTGTAGCTCAGTGACAAAGTGCTTGTCTCAAGTACACAGAAACTGGGTTTGATCCCCAACGTCTCACACACACACACACACACACACATATAAATAAAATTGATTTTTAAAAGAAAGTTTTAGATCAAGAGTTTCTTTCATTCCCCTTAATTGCAATCTCCTTAGTAATTTCAGCACATCTTTACTTCATTTGGACATTTAGTATTTATTGAGAAAATTTGGAATGGAAAAAAAGTCATCAAGTGTTCATTTATAACTCGTTAATTAGCAATACTGTTAGTGGTTAACAGTTGTTAATTGACAACATAATATTCTTTTCATTTTTTGTTTGTTTTTGTTTTTGAGACAGGGTTTCTCTGTGGGATGATCCTGGCTGTCCCAAAACTCACTTTGTAGATCAGGCTGGCCTTGAACTCAGAGCTCTACCTGCCTGTGCCTCCTGAGTGCTGGGATTACAGCTGTGCACTCCCACCATCTGGCTAGCAATATAATATTTTAAAACATAATAGGTATATACGAGGCATGATCAGTCTTCTGCTTATAGACAGAGCATATTACATATTGTTCTTTTGGTTACAATAACAAAGATAGGATCTGGTCAGAATAAATCACAAGTAGGCAAGCACAGTGGTACTTTCCTGAGACTGAGGCAGGGGGATCGTCTGTTTGAGGCCTGCCTGGTCTACATAACGAGTTTCAGGTCAACCTGGGCTATGTGACAAGCCCTGACTTTTGGGGTATAGCTTGGTGATAGAGCATGTTCATAGGATGCATAAGACCTTGGGTTTCACACACACACACACCCCAAAACAAAATAAAAAGTCTCTAAGTAAGAGTTGAACACTAAACCTTAGGAATGGAAGGTCACGGCTTTGTTGAAAGCCATGAAGTTGTCCTAGCTCCTGAAGTCTCAGTAACAGATTTCCTTAGGCTGAGAACCCATTGACTCAACTCAAGAAAGTTATTCATCTGAAACCAGTTCAGGCCAGAGGGGCAGTGCACAGGATCCCCATGTAACTGCTGGAGGTCAGCCCTGGATCCCATTTAGGTTCAGTGTCTACATTTGTTTGTTTGTTTGTTTATTCGTCTTCCTGAATAAGTCCCTCTAAGTAGGGACTCAAAACTGTCCAGGGCTAGCCGGGCGGTGGTGGTGCACGCCTTTAATCCCAGCACTTGGGAGGCAGAGGCAGGCGGATCTTTGTGAGTTCGAGACCAGCCTGGTCTACAAGAGCTAGTTCCAGGACAGGCTCCAAAACCACAGAGAAACCCTGTCTCGAAAAAACAAACAAACAAACAAAAAACTGTCCAGGGCTGGCTCCAATTGACATTTCCAAAACTTGGGATCCCCTATCTCCTGTCCTGACACTTGTTCCTCTTTCACACTTTCTGCATATGTGGTCAAATTAAAGGAGAAAATCGTTTCCCTTTATGTGGTAGGAAACTGTACGGTGTTGAAATTTCCTTCTGAGAAATGAAAATGTCAGAAAGGTGGAGCAACTGACCCGGTGTTTTTAAAAGTAGTAAGAAAATAAAATAGAGGAATAACTTAGGGGTAAAACCTGAACTGAATATAGATAGCACCGTCCCACAGGCTGGATAGGATAAAGGGGCCAAAAGGCAGTGCTTGGGGACACAGCTGTCTGGCTGCTCCCCCACATCCAGCCACAATAGCCTGAAATCGTGAGCAGAATAAATCGGTTTGTGTCAACTGTTTTGCTACAGTGATGGAAAGCCCATCTAAAACAGAAGACAACATGCTATTCCTCCTGAACTGGCATTTCTATGGCAAGCCCAAATCACCAATCCTCCAATATTAGCTGTAGTGACTACCATAGATGCCTTATCCAGATTCTCTTGACCTGCTACCTGTTCAGAGTGTTGGCTCCTAATGGCTCAGACTGACTCTTTTCTGTTGAAACTACTTTCAGTCAAACGTGGGTCAACTCACTCAGAAGGTTACATCTTCTGACCAAGAGATCTTTGTGTTCAAAACATCAAAACTTGGCACCTGTGGTGGCACAGAGTGTCCCAGAAGCCACTAGGGAGATCTGCTACAAGTTCAAGGACTGTTTGATCTAATAGTGATATCCAGGCCAGTCAGGGCTACCCATGAGACCTTGTATCAAGAAACAAAAATGTGACATTTGCACACACACATGAGGGCACACAAATAAGTAAGTGTAATTTAAAAATTCAAACCAAAACAGGGAGAGAGGGTAGAGGAGTTGATGTGATCACGGTGCACTATATACAAGAATGATGCTGTAAAAAATAAAAGCAAACCAAGAGTAGAAACAAGCTGGGTGGTGGTGGCGCACGCCTTTAATCCCAGCACTTGGTAGGCAAAGGCAGGCAGATCTCTGTGAGTTCGAGGCCAGCCTGGACTACAAGAGCTAGTTCCAGGACAGGAACCAAAAGCTACGGAGAAACCCTGTCTTGAAAATCAAAAAAAAAAAAAAAAAAAAAAAAAAAGAGAGAGAGAGAGAGAGAGTATAAACATCTGGACTTTTTCCTGTGGACCCCACCGGATTACTTTGCTAGACATACTATAGCAAAATGCCAGAATCTGGGTTGCTTAAACAGACGAAGCAGGTTTGTGGGTGCCATGAATGTGTGTTGAGGTCAGAGGAAAACTTCTGGGAGTCAGTCTTCTCCTCCCACCATGTGGGTTTCAGGGCTTGAACTTGGATGCAAATGCCTTTCCCTGCTGAGTCAACTACCAGTCTGATTACTCAGTTGTTGTTGTTTTAACATTTATTTTATTTTGTGCGTGCGAGTGTTTTACCTGCATATATGTTTGTGTACCAAGTGCATGCCTGGTGCCTACAGAAGAGGTCAGAAGAAGGCAATGGGTTCCCTGGAACTAGAGGTGTAGGTCTTGAGTGTTGGGAATGGAACCTGGTTCCTCTGCAAGTGCAGATGTGTTCTTAACCACTGAGCCTTCTCTCCATCCCCTGAATACAGTTGTGATGACTTGGAGTGGACTCTTTTTTTTTTAAATATTTATTTATTTATTATGTATACAATATTCTGTCTGTGTGTATGTCTGCAGGCCAGAAGAGGGCACCAGACCTCATTCCAGATGGTTGTGAGCCACCATGTGGTTGCCGGGAATTGAACTCAGGACCTTTGGAAGAGCAGGCAATGCTCTTAACCACTGAGCCATCTCTCCAGCCCCCTTGGAGTGGACTCTTAAACTTCAAACAAATACTGATCTCAGAGCTTTGTGCTGCCTAGGAACACCTGCTGGCAGAAGTACCGCTTCAGCCAGCTGCTCCTTCTGATGCTCCATGATTAGCAATCCAAGGCTGCTGCGTGGTTGCTGTCACATCTGTGGGATCTTCCTATAAAGATGCTCAAGATGAGATGGGGCAGTTCATTTGTCGTTCAAATTAGGAATAAGCAAGCAAACGCTATATGCATGTCTGGCTTTCTCTAAATTCTCCCTATATGTGACACGATATCAGTTCTTACAAGCTAAATGCCATCAGTCATGAGAAGAAAGTAGGGCAAGTTTTATGCTATTTAATGAAAGCTGGAATAGAATCAAATCTTATCTGGAAAAAAAAGAAAAAAATAGGGTTTTATCAAACTTCCATTCAAGATAGATTAAGATTCAAAACAAAACAAAAAATATGAACTCTCAGCTCAAAGATAAAATTTTCAAAAACTGATAAGCTCTTGCCAGCTAGGCTGGGAACAGGCTGTCCTGACATCTGGGTATAATGCATACATCTATTTATAACACATGCATCTGCATGTATCTATATGCAAAGCATACATCTATATATAAAGCCAACATGGAAAAACTAATTTATACCTTACAGTTTTTTAAAAAGTGAATTTTAATCTGGTTTTGCATGTCTTTTTTTCTTTTCTTTTAAAAGCATTCTTTATTTTATGTCTAGAATACAATTTACATATTAAATAACACCTGTAGTTGTGACTGATGACTCCGTAAGTAATCATACATAAACTTATTATTAAGTATAAATGCTCAACAACTAGCTTAGGTTTGTTACTAACTAGCTCTTTCAACTTAAATTAACCCATATTTCTTATCTGTGCTCTACCAGGTAGTGGTACCTTTTTTCAACATGGCATATTCATCTCCTGTTTTCTATGTGTCTGGCTGATGACTCTGCCCTTCTTCCTCCCCCACACTCTTGTTTTTGTCTGCAAGTGCCACCTAACTTCTATCTGCCTTCCTATTGGCCATTTAACCCCTTTGTTAAGCCAGTGAGAGCAGTGCATATTCACAGTGTACAAAAAGATTGCTCCACAGCAAACATCATAGTAGAATGATTTGATATTGTTTTCAATAGAAGAAAAAAGGGAGTTTTTTTAATTGATAATCTGATTGGCCCATTCACTCAGGCTTCTTATTAACTCTTTTTTAAAGATTTATTTATTTATTATGTACACATCATTCCTTACATGTATGCTTGCATGCCAGAAGAGGGCACCAGATCTCACCATAGATGGCTGAGAGCCACCATGTGGTTGCTGGGAATTGAACTCAGGACCTCTGGAAGAGCAGTCAGTGCGCTTAACCTCTGAGCCATCTCTCCAGCCCTTCTTATTAATTTTTATAACATATTAGCCCATTATTCTTATCTATATTAGCCACATGGCTCGGTACTGTTTTCGGCGGGGCAGGTCTCATCTTCCTTCTCTTGTGTCTGGACAGGACTAGGGAGGAATGGGCTTCCTCCTTCCCAGAGTTCTCCTGTTCTCATTGACCCACCTCTACTTCCTGTCTGGTTGTCCTGCATATACTTCCTGTCTGGCTACTGGCCAATCAGCATTTATTTAAAACATAATTGACAGCTGGAGAGATGGCTCAGTGGTTAAGAGTATTGCCTCGACTTCCAAAGGTCCTGAGTTCAATTCCCAGCAACCACATGGTGGCTCACAACCATCTGTAACGTTGTCTGGTGCTGTCTTCTGGCCTGTAGGCATACATGCAGACAGAATATTGTATACATAATAAATAAATAAACAAATAAACAAACAAACCAAATATTTTAGCCGGGCAGTGGTGGCGCTTTAATCCCAGCACTCCGGGAGGCAGAGGCAGGCGGATCTCTGTGAGTTCAAGGCCAGCCTGGTCTACAAGAGCTAGTTCCAGGATAAGCACCAAAGTTACAGAGAAACCCTGTCTTGAAAAACCAAAAAAAAAAAAAACATAATTGACAGAATACAGAATTATCCCACACCACTTCTCCCTCAAAAAAGGGAGATTTTAAGATTACCAGACATCCTTCCACAGAAAATTTTTTTTCCAAATATCTAAGTGGGTCAGTGTGATGTGTAATGCCCTCCCCGCACTGATAACTGAAAGCTGAATGTTTGAAATCACTGCCTCAAAGCTGTAACACGTGTTGGAGTATTTTGGAATGCAAGTGGATGGATCTGGAAAGTATACTATTAAAGCAAGGTGATCCCAAACTCAGAAGAAAAAAAAAAACTAAAACAAAAAGCCCCACGTTCTTCCCAGCCTGAAGATTCTGGCCTGTACTTGTATGTGTATATATATGAAAAGCTGTTGAGCTTAGGGAAAGTCTAGAATTTAGTAAGGAGACGTGAAAAGACGACAAGAGAAGGATCAGTGTAGGCAAAGGCTCCATGAGTCATGAGAGAGGGTATAAAGCAACCCCACTCCCAGTTTCAACTCCTTCATAGTTGGTTTTGTTTTGTTTTGCTTTTCATGGTAGACATGTGAATTCAACTTTCTGCATGTTAAAGTGTCAAGGACCAGTTTTGCATTCCAAAAGAACCCAACACGCACTATTCTTTTGAGGTAGTGATTATGAACATTGGCCCGGGCTGGCTTCAAACTCTCTATGTAACTGATGATGACTTTGAACCGCTGACCCCCTGCCTCTGTCTCCCGAGTTCTGAGGTTACAGGCACATAGCCCCATGCTTGGTTTGGTCTTTCAGCCTTTTATTCCTCTCAGTTTTTTTTATTCCAAAAATGAACAGAGCTATTTTTTTTTCCTGCTACATGAAACTACTTTTGTAACATTAAATTATCATACAAATACTAAAGAAGAAATAAAACAGTATAAAATATCTTACCAGGAATGATTAATGATAAGTATTAGTCCAGAGAAGGAACCTCTTCAGCTAGTATATGTCCTAGCAGCCCCTGGGCTTTCCCAGGCAAAAATATGGGCTACTTCTCAGTAGGAACAATGAACGTTGGAACTGTCATGCTGTGCAATGCATGTGGTGGTTAGTCCTTGGCTGACTCCAGCATTTGCCCATTGACTCTGCACTGATGGCTGGAAACACATACACTGTTGCCTTTGGCTTCTGAATGGGAAGAACTTTGCAGAACCTGATGAGAGCATCATCAGAATAAAAGCACCAGAAGTCCTTGTTCAAAACCAGCATGCTATGAGACAATGGTCTTTTATCCTGCCACTTGTATTATTTTTAATAAAATGCTGGTTGGCCAGTAGCCAGGTAGGAAGTATAGGTGGGGAAGTGGTGACCAGGCAGGAAGTATAGGTGGGGCAATGAGAATTCTGGGAAGAGGGAAGTTTCAATCCTCAGTCATCACCCAGAGAGAGAGAGAGAGAGAGAGAGAGAGAGAGAGAGAGAGAGAGAGAGAGAGAGAGAAAGCCAGACACAGAACAAGCAAGATGTGACTACCTTGCCAAAAATGTTACCAAGCCACGTAGCTAACACAGACAAGAATAATGGGCTAGTATAAGATGTAAGAAAGAGTTAATAAGAAACCTGTGCTAAGGGTAGGGAAATGGGAGGCGGCGGTGGGGAAGAGACAGAAATCTTTAATAAATAAATAAATACATAAAAAAAAGAAACCTGTGCTAATAGGCCAATCAGTTTATAATTAATGTAGACCTCTGTGTATTTCTTTGGGACTGAACAGCTGCAGGACCGGGTGAGACAGCAACCTCGGTCAACACCAGCAAGTTCCCATCTATGTCACGTCCTGTGCCATACATAGGGTTAATTTGCAGGGTGGTGGTGGCGCACGCCTTTAATCCCAGCACTTGGGAGGCAGAGGCAGGTGGGTCTTTGTCAGTTTGAGGTCAGCCTGATCTACAGAGCGAGTGAGTGCCAGGACAGGCTCCAAAGTTACAGGAGAAACCCCATCTCAAAAACAAAAACAAAGAAACAAACAAAAGGTAGGGATAATGTCCACAGGGGAAAGCTTTTTATTTATTTTGGAGAGGGGACTATTTTGATGATTAGGCACTCATATATTGTTAAGAATGTAAATTTGGCTGGGCAGTGGTAGTGCATGCCTTTAATCCCAGCACTCAGGTGGTAAAGGTAGGTAGATCTCTATGAGTTTGAGGCCTGGTTTACAGAGTGAAGCCCAGGACACCTGGGGCTACACAGGGAAACCCTGTCCCAAAAACAAAGACAAAAACAAACAAACAAAAAAACAAAAGATTGTAAATTAGTACAATATCATGGAAGAAAATATATGTACAACCACAAATTTGTTTTTCTTTTCTCTTTCTTTGTTTTTTTTTGTCATTGCTATCCACCCTATTCTCTACTTTCTTTTTCTCTGAAGATATGTATTATATGAAAATCAAGTATGATAGAACATACCTGTAATCTTTGTACTCATGAGATAAACGCAAAAGAATCAGCAGCTCAACTCCAACCTTGGCTACATATCAAGTTTGAATCTACTTTAGAATCATATAAATAAAATAATAACTCCAGCACTTGAAAGGTTAACAGAAGGGCTAAGGTCATCCTCAGCTACACAATGGGTTTGAGGTCCGCCTGGGCTACATGGGACCCGGTGCCCAAAAGAATCAAAGAACAACAGCAAAACCCCCATATATATGAAAATAATAGTAATAGCTGTTTAGAGGGCCTGGGTGCAGATTAGTAGCAGAGAACTTGTCCAGCACCTTAGGTTCTAGCTTCCCAAATGCAGAATAATATTTGCCATAGATAACTCTGGGTCTGAGTACACACACATGCACTCATGTGTACTTAGTTTTGTCCTTGCCTTTGGGCAGGGTCTTATGTAGCCCACATAGATCTCAACTTCACTATGTGTCTGAGGATGACTTTGGCTTTTTGATCATCCTGCCTTCACCTCTCAAGTACCCTGTGTAGCTGAAAGCTTTTCTGTGTCCCACCCTGTCCCACAGTTGCTTATGAAATAATCACTCAGAGGCTTAATATTAATTATAATTGTTTGGCCAGTGGCTCAGGCTTATTACTAGCTAGCTCTTACATTTAAATGAACCCATTATATTAGTTTATATTTACCACAAAGCTCATGGCTTGTTACCTCACATCTTGCTTCTCTAGCAGCTGCTGGCGCTTGCTCTCAACTCTGCCTTCTTTCTCCCTGTCTTCAGTTTGACTTTCTTGCCTTCCTATGTTCTGCCCTGATATAAGCCAATGGAGCTTTATTCACCAACCAATAAAAGCAAATATTCTCAGTGTACAGAAGAACAACCCACATCAGCCCTGCTTTTCACTATTGTTGTTTTTAATGCATGTGTATATATATGTGAATGCATGTGTGGACGGCAGAAGTCAATGCCCTATTTTATTTTAAAGTCAATGCCATCTTATTTTAAAGACAGGATCTCTCAGTGAGCTCACATTTTGACCAGATTGACTGGCCAGCAAGCCTCCAGGATTCAACTGTCTCTGTCCCACCAATGCTGGAGTTACAGGCATGCACTGCCACACCCCACTTTTTTTTTAATTAACACAGGTTCAGGCCATCTGAACTCAGGTCCTTGTGTTTGCACAGCAAACCCTTTACCCAGTGTGCATCTATCTCTCTACCCCCTCATTCCATAACCCAGCTTGACCTCATTGATCTCCCACCTCAGTCTTCTGAACTCAGGGTTTGACAGTGAGCAGAAGTCAGAGACATTTGAAGGGTAAGGACTGAATGTGTAGCTGTAGTTGCTGGGGTGAAGAGGGAGGAAAGAAATGTGGGCATCCTTAGAGAACCCAGAAAGGCCCCTGATGGTTAGCCTGCAGGAGAGAGGACCTCCGTCCTACCCTCTAAAAGATGATCATTCTACTAGCAAGAACTTGCTGAGAAGAGCTCTAGGTGTCAACAGAGGCCCCGCCCCTTGTGAGACTGAGCACTGAGCTCAGTTAAGCCCACTGAAACTTCTGAGCTCCCGAGACCGAGGATACACAGGTGTGGCTCCCATCATCTCTGTATGCACTAATAATGTGGAACACTGCACAGCGTCGATACTGCTGCAGAGGAAGCAACTGTGGCTCACATAACTAACTGGTTAGATTAGGTAGATTAGCAGCAAGAAGCAGTTAAGGTTGGATTTGACGTAGGTAGACATTCCTGCCTACATTGCTTGCAGATGATGAAAGAGAAATCAAGCGCTCCCTGACTGAGGAAGGGGTGACTCAGATTCCTATGTATTTTTAGACTCCAACATAAAGCTATCCCGCACAATAGCTTGGTTTTCTGCAAGGATGGGGATCTGTGGGAGTGGCCATGTTGGCTTGTTAAGGTGCGTGACTAGTCTCCTTTTTAACTAAAGCACAAGGGGACTGGTTGTCTACACTTGAGAAGCCAGATGGACATAGGTAGATCAGCAGCAAGAAGCAGTTAGGGAGACAAATGGCTGGTCTTATTTACACACTGAAAACACACATCACAGACACCTGTCAGTTTTAAAAGGAGGAGCTATTGCAGAGTTTGTCAACTCCAGCTTGACCTGCCCACTCCTCGTTCTGCCTTAGGGCCCTCCACTCCCTCCCCTCCCATCACAGGGCCTACCTGCTCTCCTTAAGTAGCCAAGCCTTACTAACCCAAGCATGGAAGGAACTAAAGTTCTTCCTGCCTTCAAATCTCTCCTCAAGAGGCACTTACTTTTTTATAAGATATGGAGTATGCACGTGGCCTGTGAATAGTGCTCACTGCCTGTCTTTATCACCTTGCCCTATTTTTCATATGTGTGGGGTTGGGAAGGGTGGTGCAAATGTGTCCACCCACCTGTGAGTGCCCGGATGCTGGCATCCCCCTCTATCCTCCACCGGAGTTTGTGAGACAGCTTCTCTCACTGAACCTAGAGCTCACCACTTTGGCTAGACTGGCTGGCCAGTGAGCCCCAGATCCTAGGGTCTCCCCATCCTAGCACTGAAATTGCAGGTGCTTTGTAGATGGGTGGGTCTTTTTTTTTTTTTAATTCCAATACTAAGGGTTGCGCCTAGGGCTGGATGCCTGCAGACAAGTGCTGCTGCTAAGCTACATTCCCAGCTCCCTTAATTTTTCTTCCCTAGCATTTGACAGCCTGATACACTTACATGCAAAACTGTACAGAGGCTAGGGCTATAGCTTAGAGGCAGAGCCTAGCTTGCAGCATATGTGTAAGACCCACAGGCTCCAAACCCCAGCACCAAAAGATACATATGTGCATTATCAGTTAGGACAGGAGGAGACTTGTTTTTGTTGTTG
The DNA here is from genome assembly GCA_963919715.1 of Microtus obscurus. Classification (NCBI taxonomy): domain Eukaryota; kingdom Metazoa; phylum Chordata; class Mammalia; order Rodentia; family Cricetidae; genus Microtus; species Microtus obscurus. The sequence continues at coordinate 20,802 of CAWTZC010000832.1, read as the reverse complement.
TTTTAAAATTTATCGGTTTATTTTTTATGTGCGTTGGTGTTTGCCTGCTTGTATTTCAGTCTTGGGGTGTCAGATCCCCTGGAACTGGAGTCACAGACAGTTGTGGGCTGCTCTGTGGGTGTTGGGGATTGAACTCAGGTCCTCTGGAAGAGCAGTCAGTGTTCTTCACCGCTGAGCCATCTCTCCAGTGCTGTGGAGAAGGTAGAAGCGTGAGAACTGTGAGTTTAAGGTCACTTTGGGCTAGCTAGCAAAACTCTGTCTAAACAAAATGAAGAAGGGAGACCAAGCCGGGGGTTGAGGGGAGGGAAGATGGGTGGGACTTGTAGGCTGTAGGTCCACGGTAGACTGCTTGCATAGGTGCTCAAGACCCCCCAGGTTTGACCTCCAATGCTGCAAGAATCAAAAGAAGGAAGGAACCCTGCAGCCAGATGTCCTGGAACACTCCTGCAGTACTGGCACTCAGGAGGGGGGAGTAGAAGGATCATAAATTGGAGGGTAACCTGTGCTACATAATGCATACCTTAGGGTTTCTATTGCTGTGAAGAGACACCATGACCACGCAACTGTTATCAAGGGAAGCATGTAATTGGGACTGGCTTACAGTTCAAAGCTTTACTTCACTGTTACGGCAGAAAACACAGCTGCATGCAGGCAGACATGGTGCTGGAGAAGGAGACAAGAGTTCTACATCTGGGTGGGCAGGCAGTAGGAAGGGAGAGAGAACCTTTGGTCCTGATTTGAACTTCTGAAACCTCAAAGCCCACCCCCGGTGATGCACTTACTACAACAAGTAGTGCCTCTCCCTAGGAGCCTATGGGGGCCACCACAGGGCATTTCAGGATGGTCTGGGCTCTATGATGAGACCCTGTCTTAGCAAGACAAAAAACAAACAAACAAACAAACAAGCTACAACAAGAACAGACAGGTCAACAAAAATAAGCCAAAGGGGATCCCCACACCTCAGGGGTCAGAAGTGTTCTTTCTGTGAGACACGAAAAGATGTTTTTCTTTCAACTAGTGATAAACACTAAAGGAGGAAATAGAAGACCGTGAAAGCACAGGCGGTAGGAAATGCCGAGTGAACAGTACCAGAGAAGACCTTCCTGAAGCATTTCCTTAGACTACAAGACAAAGCCACCAATCCCAGCAAAGGGGAGGGTGAACAGAGATGGTTATTAAGATCTCTGGGTAGGAAAGGCCAGCCTACTGCAGCTCCCAGCAAGGTGAGGTGGGGTTAGCTACTGAGGAGACAGGTGAGCACACACACAAAATAAATAGGAAAAAGACAAAAACAAGCAAATCGGGTGGTGGTGGTGCACACCTTTAATCCTAGCACTCAGGAGGCAGAGGCAGGAAGATCTCTGTGAGTCTGGGGCTGGCCTGATCTAGAAAAACCCTGTCTTGAAAAACCAAAGAAGACGATGAAGAAGTTGTCGTGGTGGTGCTAGGAAGCAACAGATAATCCCTAAGGGCATGCCCTCCAGGACCCATTCTATCAATTCGGCTCCACCTTCTAAATTTCCAGTTCTTCCTAGTAGCCCAACAAACCTTGATGCAGAGCCCTGGATCTACCCAACCTCAGATCAACCTCTGAACCTGCCATACCGGACTAAGGCTTCTGCGTAGGAGCCCTGGAGAATGGTCCCCATCCAAACTCTAACGCTGGTGCTCAGAGCACTTCGAAGCAACTAATTAGTTTTATAATGATTGTTCTCCGTTGTTAATTGCCTGCATCACATTTTACAGGCCCTGGGGAAGAGCAGGTGCCCGTAATTTGCCTAAAGCCGTAGTAAATTGTCGAACTGACGGCAGCACCAATTAATTCCTGGAGTCTCGCGCTCTGCCAGTCTTTAAAGGAGTATTTACTTATCATGTATATGTATGTGTTGGTGTGCACCACGCATGTGTAGCTGTTTGTGCTCTGCCAGTCTTTTAAGGAGCATTTACTTATCATGTTTATGTATGTGTTGGTGTGCACCACGCATGTGCAGCTGCTCTTGGAGGGCAGAGGGTGTTAGCTCCCCTGGAACTGGGTCATGGGTTGTTGTGAGCTGTATGATGTGGTTGCTGGGAACTGAACATAAGTCCTCTGCAAGAGCAGTCGGTGCTCTTAACCACTGAGCCACCTCTCTAGCTCATCCCACCGACCCCCATCTGCACTTTTTTTGAGACAAAAAAAAGTCTCATTATGGAGTCCTGGCTAGCTGGAACTCATGGATATCTGACTCCTTAATACTGGGAATAGAGGTGTGTGCTAGCACACTGGGTTTTTTAGTAGTGGTGGTTGTAATGGTGGTGGTGATTTTTTTTTATTGGAAAAAAAAAAGAAATTTCTGCCTCCTCCCCGCCTCCCATTTCCCTCCCACTCCTCCCTCTCCTCCTCCCCTCCCCCACTCCTCCCCCTCCCTCTCCAGCCTGAAGAGCAGTCAGGGTTCCCTGCCCTGTGGAAAGTCCAAAGTCCTCCCCCCTCAATCCTGGTCTAGGAAGGTGAACATCCAAACTGAGTAGGCTCCCACAAAGCCAGAACATGACGTAGGATCAAAACCCGGTGCCATGGTCCTTGGCTTCTCAGCAGCCCTCATTGTCCGCGAGGAGTCCGGTTTTATCCCATGCTTTTTCAGTCAGAGTCCAGCTGGTCTTGGTGAGCTCCCAAAGAATCAGCCCCACTGTCTCCACGGGTGGGCACACCCCTTGTGGTCCTGACTTCTTTGCTCATATTCTCCCTCCTTCTGCTCCTCATTGGGACTTTGGGAGCTCAGTCCAGTGCTCCAGTGTGGGTCTCTGTCTCTATCTCCATCCATCGCCAGATGAAGTTTCTATGGTGATATGCAAGATATTCATCAGTATGGCTATAGGATAGAGTCATTTCAGGTTCCCTATCCACAGCTGCCCCAGGAACTAACTGGGGACATTGCCCTGGGCACCTGGGAGCCCCTCTAGATCCAAGTGTCTTGCCAACCCTAAGATGGCTCCCTTAATTAAGATGTGTGCTTCTCTGCTCCCCTAACAAACCTTCCTTTATCACAATCGTCCCGTTTCCCCAAGTTCCCCCCACCCTCCCCTTCTCACATTTCTCTCCCCTTCTCCCCTTACCCCCCCTCCCACCACACCTCCAAGATCCCAATTTTTTGCCCGGCAATCTAGTCTACTTCCCATAACCAGGAGGATAGCTATATGCTTTTCTTTGGGTTCACCTTCTTATTTAGTTTCTTTAGGATATCAAATTATAGACTCACTGACCTTTATTTATCTCTAGAAACCAATTATGAGTGAGTACATCCCATGTTCATCCTTTTGGGTCTGGGTTACCTCGCTCAGGATAGTGTTTTCTATTTCCATCCATTTGCATGCAGTACCCAAACATGGACGACCATCCAGATGGAACTCCTCAGCACCACTCTGGGTGGGTTGTGGATGCAAGCCCAATGTCTCTCCTGGTGCCTGGATTGGATCTCCTTGCTGCTTGGGTGGCTTGCAAACAAAGAGCCCGCCTTGCTTGCTGCAGGCAGGCCACCTAGACAAAGGAGCTACTACCCTCCCGGATGCCCTCCCAATTCGGACCCTGTCCCAGCGCCCAAACAGGCTGAGCTGGGAGATGTTGTGTGGTTCAAAGAGGGGAGGGAGTCGGACGGAGTGGGTGAGGGCCGTGGATGCAAGCTGGGTGGGATAGGAAGAGAGAGAAGGTATCGAGCTGTATAGCCCCTGCAGGCTGACCAGGAAGTGTAGGGGGGGTGGGGGTGAGGAACGTCTGAGTTCCCTGTCCCGGGCTGCTGCCGAGGTCAGAAACTCACTCACCCCAGTGATGTCTCTCCTGGCACCTGGATCTGATCTCCCTGCTGCTTGGGTGTCTCGCGAACAAAGGGCCCGGTGGTGGTGATTTTTAAACGAGATAGGGTCTCTTTGTAGCTCAGGCTATCTCTGAACTCACCATCTTCCTGCCTCAACTCCTGAGGGCTGAAATTACAGGCACACAGCACCACATCCAGGTCTGACCCTCTTCAGAAACCCTTTTGGTTAGGAAGGGGAAACGAAATAGCATTTCTGGTGAGAGGAGGGCATGGGTTTTCATAGACCTGGCGTCGTGTTTTGACATTGCCTCTTGCTACGTATGAGACATGGGCATATACATAATAACACATTCCTAAGACTTGGAGTGAGGCTCAGTGGCACAGCACCCGCTAGCAAGTACCCGGCCCTACCTATGGTTTCAGCACCAAAAAGAGGGCATACTCTGGAGCCTCGGTTTGCTTATTTACAAAATACTCTTCTTTTTATTTGTTTGTGGATTTTGTGGGTCGCTATCCTTGATTTTGAAGCAGGGTCTGTCTCACTGTGTAATACTAGCTGTCCTGGAACTGGCTATGTAGACCAGGCTGGCCTCAGACACACAGAGACATGCCCACTTCTGCGTCCCGTGTGTGTTACATGTCTGACCCTTTAAGGTTTCCTTCAATATTTATTCATGTTGAGTGTGCTCAGGTGCCCGTGTGAGCATGTGCACGGCATGTAGAAGTGGACGGAAGCCAGAAAACGGCATCAGATCCCCTGATACCTGAGTTATTGATGAATGGGAGCAGCCAGATATGGGCACTAGAAGCTGAATTCTGGTCCTCCAGAAGAGCAGCAAGCACTGAGCCATCTCTTCAATCCCCAAACCTCCAATTGTATTTTAAACTAGCAATGTCTCTCTTACAATAATTCAAACAATGAAGCATACTGGGAAAAACATGGAGCTGGCAAGATGGTAAAGCCCTCATAAGGCAAGGTTGGTGACCTCAATTTGACCCCCAAATGCCTGTAAAAGTGGAAGGAGAGAAATGATTCCAAAGTTGTCTCTGTGACTCCTACATAAATGCTGATGTGTGCACACCTATATTCTCTCTCACACACACAATACTAAAACATAAAAATTTGAAATATAAATTTTTATTTTAAATAAATATTTATTTTATTATATATGTATATGCTTGTATATTTGTTTAAATAACTATATAAAAAGGCCAGGAACAGAGTTGCGTATCTTTAATGCCTTTATTTCAACACTCAGGAAGCAGAAGCAGGCAGATTTCCATGACTTCAAGACCAGGCAGACCTACATATCATATTACAAGCCAGCCAAATCTACACAATGAGACCATATCTCAAAAAAGTAAAACAAAAAAGCCAGATGGTGGCAGCACACGCCTTTAATCCCAGCACTCAGGAGGCAGAGCAAGGTGGATCTCTGTGAGTTCGAGGCCAGCCTGGCCTATTAAGCGAGTTCCAGGACAGTCAGAGTTGTTACACAGAGAAACCCTGTCTCAAAAAAACCAAACAACAACAACAAAAAAGCAAAATTAAAAAAAATAAAAAACATATATAGGAGGTCTGGGCTTAGTGATACGCATCTTTAATCCCAGTATTTAGGAGGCAGAAGCAGGAGGATCTCTGTGAGTTTGAGGCCAGCCTGGTTTATAAGAGCAAGTTCCAGGACAGGATCCAGAGCTACAGAGAAACCCTGTCTTGAAAAGACAAGACAAGACAAGACAAGACAAGACAAGACAAGACAAGACAAAACAAAAAACAAGAGCCGGGCAGTGGTGGCACACGCCTTTAAACCCAGCACTCGGGAGGCAGAGGCAGGCGGATCTCTGCGAGTTCGAGGCCAGCCTGGTCTACAAGAGCTAGTACCAGGACAGGCTCCAAAGCTACAGAGAAATCCTGTCTTGAAGAACCAAAAAACAAAACAAAACAAAAAAACCCCACAATGGGCTGTTGAGTGTCATGGTTATGAAGACAATGAACAGGCTGATGCAATAGCTAGATACAGTGTAAGAACCAGTATGGGATCACTGGCAGTAGCAGAAACTGATGAGACTTAAGTAAAGTTTATAGTTCACCTAATAAACTTGCATCTGTGTTGACTTCCTGGCTTTCATCATCAAACTCTAGTTATATAAAATGTGGGCATTAGGGAAGGACGGCTAGAGAGGACTCTTGGATCAGGTTTTACTGAATATTTGCATCTCCAGTTGCTTAAAGGAGATGAGCGAGGGTGATGGGCTGAATATGATCTAAACAATTCTATACATGCATGACAATGTCATGATGAAGGCTATTATTACCGCTGCTGTCGTTGTTGTTGTTATTGTTTTGAAACACATCTCGCTCTGTAGCCCAGACAGACCTTGAGATTTCAGTCATCCTACCTCAACCTCCCAAGTAACAGCAGCCAGGCCCTGCTTTTGGTTTGACACAAGGTCTTGACCTGTGACCCAAGCACTATTACGTCAGATGTGTGTCTCCAGATCAAATCAAGCCAACCATGGACTCCTTCTGCCCTAGGTAACTGTGGTGGTCTGCTGAGCAGTTCAAGTCCCCCCAGTCTCTTGGCACGTGAGACTTTGGCTTGCTGGGCTCACTGCCTTTGCCCCAGAAACCTGGGGAGAAAAGACTCCTTTTCCAAGCCAGGGCTCAGTTCTCTGTTTCAGGAGTGGTTTCTTTTTTTCTCTAAACAAAAATAGAGGCAAATGTGTGCTATACAATCAGCTAGTGCGCAGAGCAGGGACCCCAGCTTCCTGTCCGGAGGAAACACGCAAACAAAAAGTATTGGTGACTCAACCCAACGAGAGAGGCAGAAAATACGTTAACCAGCGCGACTGGGCTAGAGGGGGAAGGGAGGGAGACGAGAAGTCGATTCATAAAGTCTGGTTCATTTGAAAAGGAAAGTCACATGCTACGAGATTGGGATTTGTGCTCGCTGTGCTGAGCTGAAGTCCGGAGACTTTGTCGTCTCAGGGGTGACTAAGCCATTATTTCACCCCGAGCACAAAGAGCTCTTGCTTCGCATGCCCCTCACTGTAATTAACTCTCACAAGCAGAAGATGAAGAATTGAACCTGAGAGGTCTTTGGCTACCGGCCAAGCACTCGGAGTTATTTATTTTATTTGGGCTAAGGAAATAGAGAAGAAGGCCGTGTCTAGAGAAGGAGGGGTCTACTTCGTGGGTCATTTGCTGTGACGGCAGGCAATGAGATGAAAATTGTGTGTTTTTCTGTTGGAGGGCAAAGGGGATTTCATTCAAGAGCCCCGTGGGGCTGGCGCATGCCGTCTTAGCTGGTAGTGTGCTGGTGAACATTTAACCAACAGCTTGGGGAGGATGGAGAAGCTGGTTTTTGTATTGTTTGTGGACTTCTGTAGTGAAACTATTACTCTGCTCTCACGCATGGCCGATTCTAGGCTCCTCACCCACCACCACCCTGGCACACCATGTCACGCTATTCCCAACACTAGAATACAATGGAAAACAGATGACTGTGGTATAATAATCGGGGGTGAAAACAATGAACTATTTTCCACTTCATTTTAAATGTAATTTATTGAATTCAAGTTTATATAATTGTATTTTCGTAATTACTGTATTTGATTACCGGTTCATCAAATTCTTGGAAAGTGTAAAAACCAGCTATTCATAGTCTATCCGAGCTAATACCAGCCAGGTATGCCACTAAATAAGTGTATAATTCCAAAAAACAGAATGACAAGTTTGAGGACCTCCTGGGCTGCATAACAAGCTTCAGGTCACCTGGAAAAAAAGCAGTGAGACCCAGCCTGTTAGGTGCTCTTCTAACTCTTGTGATAAAACATCAGACAAGAAGAACTGAAGGAGGAAGGTTTAGTTCTGCTCACACCTCACCGGCAGAGCCAGTCCATCACAGTGGGACGGGCATGGTGGCAGGGACCCAAGGCATTGGTTGCATTGTTTCTGAAGCTGGGAAGCGGAGGCAGATGAATGCTGGTGTGCAGCTTTCTTTCTCCTCTTCGCTCTGTCCCAGGTCCCCAACCCATAGGATGGTGTCACCTACATTAATGGTGTGACATCCATGCTCAGTTAAACCTCCTGGAAATGCCCGCATAGACATGCCTACAGGGATGTTTCCACGGTGCTCTGGCTTCCCTCTGTTGCTTGGTAAAACACCCAGACCAAAAAGTAGCGGAAGGGAAGAATAGGTTTATTTGACTTATTCCAGGTCACAGTCCGCCACTGAAGGAAGTCAGGGCAGGAATCGGAAGGCACAGCTGCTTGTGATCTTATTCAGTATCATCACTTCAGATCAGGGAATTCATAGTCAAGGAAGCATAGCAGAAACCACAGGAGAACACTGATTGCCAGCTAAATCTCTAGTTTGCTCATGCTCAATCTCAACTACCTTCCTTTTATAGCCTACAACCACCTGATCAGGGAGCGATGCCACCCGGAGTGGACTGTGTCCTCCTGCATCAATTAGTGAAACAGTTCCCTAAAGACATGCACATAGGCTAACCGGAACTCTGCAATTCTCAATCAAGGCTTTCCTCTTCTGTGACTCTAGGCTCTGTGAAGATGACAGTTAAGGCTAGCCAGGACATAAGGTCTCAATCCAGTCAAGAGACAATGAAATTCATCACCACCACCCCCAAAAAAGATCCAGCGCAAGGAGTTCTGGCACATGACCACTGCGTAGTCTGGGGCAAGAAGCGCAGCAGGAAATGTGCTTTCACATAGAGCTCAGAGTTGTCATCAAGTGTCGCTTCTTGTGTGACAGTGCTGATTCTAGCTGTTCATTCTTCTCTTGCCGAAAAGAGAAGGCCACGCCCACTACTCTGTAGGTTATCTCCCCCAAGTGTCTGATTTTATAAATGAGCAAGTGATGAAGATGGCGCTGGGAACTGACGTCTGGTCCTCCGGAAGAGCAAATGATAAAGATGGTGCTGGAACTGAAGTCTGGTCCTCAGAGCAGCAAGTGCTCTTCACTTCTGAGCCCTCTCTCCAACCCCATCTGTTTTTTTTTTTATCTTATTTTTCCAGACAGGATCTTATGCAGCTCAGACTGGTCTTAAATTCACTGTGTGGTTTAGAATAGCCTTGATCTTCTAACCCTTCAGCTTCTATCCCCCCAGTACTGAATTACGTACCGTCTTTTGCCGCCATGCCTCATTTATGTAGTGCTGGGTAATCATGCCCAGGGTGTTGTGCATGGAAGTTGACCACTTTACCAACTGAGGTTCTCAGCCCTAACATTCTCATTTTATTTTTTTTAAATATTTATTTATTTATTATGTATACAATATTCTGTCTGTGTATATGCCTGAAGGCCAGAAGAGGGCGCCAGACCTCTTTACAGATGGCTGTGAGCCACCATGTGGTTGCTGGGAATTGAACTCAGGACCTCTGGAAGAGCAGGCAATGCTCTTAACCACTGAGCCATCTCTCCAGCCCCAACATTCTCATTTTAGACATAGAGAAGTCAACACACAGAGCTTCGCATCATTTCTGATTCTACTCTACAAAAAAAGTTGTATGGGAATTCTGGCAGTTTGGCCAAACGCCGATGCTCAACACCATGGTGATTGCACGTATGGTTTGTGGCTGAGGTGGAGTGGGGTAAGAGCAGGTGGCAGGGCGTACGTTTCCCAGCTCTTTGGAGCCACTACTGAAAAACTGTAGACAGCAGGATGTGGTGATCCAAGGCAGGAATCCAGTGCTTTAGAGGAAGAGGCGGGAGACAGTGGATTTCAGACCAGGTTGGGCTTCACAGTAAGTTCTAAGCCGCTTTGGTTTAGATAGGCTAGCAAGATCCTGTCTCAGAAACAAACAAAAATCAAGAAAATATTTTAAAGAAAGAAAAAAATCAACAATTTGGGGAGCTAATCTATCATTCCAATTCCTATTTCTTATGTGGCAAATAAAAGTTTTAGTCATACATGGCGGCACAGGCCTGTAATCCCAGCACTCAGGAGGCTAAGGCAAGAGGACTGCCAAGAGTTTGACACTAGCCTCAGCTCCATAGTGAGTTCAAGGCCAGCCTGCTCTACTTGGTCTACAAGATCTAGTTCCAGGACAGGCACCAAAGCTACACAGAGAAACCCTGTCTCAAAAAAACAAACAAAAAAACAACAAAAAAAGGAAAATAACCTTTTCATATACTCTTTTTTTTTTTTTACTTTCTTGAATGGAAAAAATAGTGGTTTTTGTTGTTGTGTTTGTTTCTTTGTTTCTTTGTTTTAATGGATGGCAAATCTGGAACTCACTATGTAGACCAGGCTAGCCTCAATCTCAGAGATCCACCTGTCTCTGACTTTCAAGTGCTGGGATTAAAAGAGTGGACCCACCAAATACTTTGTTTTTTTTTTTTTTGTTTTTTTTTTTAAATAATGTAGATTTATTAAGAAAAAGTGAGGGACTGGAGAGATGACTCAATGATTATGAGCCCCTGCTTCTCTTCCAGAGGACCTGGTCCTATTATTACATGGCAACTCACAACTATCAGCAATAACATTCCAGGGAACTAGAAGTTATGGTAAAAATGGTGCTGTTCCCTGAGTGGCTGTAGCAGGCAGCAGGTTCTGAGACCACGATGGGCCACAAAGGCAACCGTCACAGGCAGGGAGCCATGTGGTGGGTGAGAGACAGAGACATGGATAGGCATACACCATGCAGAGTGAGGTTGGATATTTATTTAGTGGGTTATGAAGGGGGAAGGGGAGAGAGAGAAGAGCAGAGAGGGGCAGAGAGAGAGAGAAACAGAGAGAGGGGGAAGGGAGAAGTGGGGAGAAGAGAGAGAAGCAGAAGCTGCCTCTTTGGGAGAGAGATGGAAAGGAAAAAGCTCAGACTGGAAGCAGAAGGACGATCTGCCTGCCTCAGTAGTGGGCAGGTGGGGGTGGAGTGAGTGGGTGGGACTTGTCTCTTAAAGGGACAGGGCAGACCATTACACTAGACACCCTCTTCTGACCTCCTTGGACAACAATCAAGCATGTGATATAATATATATATATATATATATATACATATACATATACATACATACATATATATATGCAGGCAAAACACTCAAACACATGAAGTGAAATAAGCAGGTTACAGGACAGTCAGTGTTATTATACAGAGAAAACCCTGTCTAGAAAAATAAAAAATAAAAGAAAGTGTTGGAGGGGTTAGTGATATGGGCCAGGGATTAGGAGCCCTTAATTTTGCAGACCTGGGTTGGGTTCCCACCACCCCTGTGACAACTCACAGTTGGTCTAAATTCCAGGGGTCTGACACCCTATTTTGGCTGCCACAGGCACCAGGCATGCATTGCAGGCAAATACTCATATGTATAAAATAAAAATTTTAAAAGCTTAAATTAAAAAAAATAGTATGTCTTTTATCCCATAAGTTGGGAGGCAGATCTTCATGAGTTCAAGATCAGCCTGGTCTACTTAGCAAGTTTGAGGACAGAGAAACCAGAAGGAGGAGGAGGAGGAAAGAAGTCCACACAGTACTGTCTCTTATATCTTCATTTGCTACAGATTGGGCGGTGTGGGCAGTTTCTTCTTAAGAAGGAGGAAATAGAAAAGTCAGAAAAAAAATTAGTTGGACTGACTGAACAACTGGCTAGGAGCAGGTGGAAACTGCCTGGAGCTGGTGAAAGTGGGTGGGGCTGCATTCTAGAGGATTCCTACCCTAACCTCGTCTTGTGGCTTTCTCTCAGCGAGGTTTGATCATTGTTTAATAAACAGAGAACTTATCTAAATCTGCCCCAAGGCCATCACAAGCAGAAATTCTGGAATCAGGGAGCCTTACTACTGTGAATCAGGCTAACCTAACCTCACTGTGGTTCACGTTGCCTAGATGTAAAACCACCCGGAGAGACCAGACATGGTGGCTTGCGCCTGTAATCCTAGCTCTAGAGGGCTGAGGCAGGAGGATCACTATGTTCAGAGCCAGACTTGGCTATACAGAGAGACTATTTCAAAAAAAAAAAAATAACCCAAATAAACAGACATAAAACAAAAGAAGAGAAAAAAAGAAAAGAAAGAAGGGAAAGAGCAGGAGAGAAAAGGAAAAGAAAAGGAATTCCTGCTGTAGGATGTAGACCACCATATCAGCTGAAGACAAACCTGAGGTTTTGCTCTACTTGGGTTTTTTTTTTTTCCTCCACTGATGGGCATTGAACCCCACCTTTCACATGCCACAAGCTATGGCCCCAGCCAAGCTCTTTAATGTAGTCCACTGTATCCTGCATTATATCCAATAGGCACGCAATAAATGTTTCTTTAAACTAGCGTCAAATATTTACTCTATACCCAAACACACTGAGGTGTTGGAAAACAGTGGGCCAATATTCTCTGTCAACTGCAGTAGGCTTTTAGGACTCTCTCCCTCTCTCTCTCTGACCCCTTTTGGTAGTGAAATATACATACTAAAAATTACTGCTGGGAGGTGGTGTTACAAGTCTTTAATCCCAGCACTCGGGAGGCAGAGGCAGACAGATCTCTAAGTTCGAGGCCAGCCTGGTCTACAGTGTGAGTACCAGGACAGCCAGGGCTACACAGAGAAACCCTGCCTTGTGAAAAACAAACAAAAATTTGCTTAGTGCTAGAGGGGGTGACTCAACAATTAAGAGCACTTGCTGACCCTTCAGAGGACTCATCTTCAGTCTCCAGCCCCCACAGGGTGACTCACAACAGCCTGTAACTGTAGTTCCAGGAGATCTGATGTCCACTTCTTGAACCCAGGGCTGTGCCCGTGGCCAGCAAGGACACGCTCTACAGAGCTGCATCCCCAACCCGTGAAGAAGGAAGGGGTTAAGAATGGTTAAGGATCTCCCTACCTCTAACTGCCCTGAAAGCCTTCCTCCCTCAGTGTGTCTGCAATCAGTTTTGCCTTAGCATGTAGATATCACATGACATTTGTGTGTTCCAAGATGGAATCTAGGGCCCTGTGAAAGCCAGGCAAGAGCTCTACCACTAGGCTCTATTCCTGTCTTAGTTAGGGCTTCTGCTGCTTTGATGAAATTCCGTGATGAAAAGGCAAGTTGGGAAGGAAAGACTGAATCCTGCTTATCCTTCCACATCCATCACTGAAGGACATCAGGGCAGGAACTCAAACATGGCATGGAAGGGTGCTGCTTATTGGCTTGCTTGCTCCCCAAGTCTTGCTCAGCCTGGTTCCTATAGAACCCAGGACCATGAGCCCAGAGGTGGCTGGGCCCTCCCCCATTATTCACTAATTTAAAAAAAATGCTTACAGGCTTGCCCACAACCCGATCTTAGGAGGCATTTTCTCCATTATGTCAGGTTGATATAAAACTCTCTGGCACAGTTCGCTAGCCTAGAACCAGATTTTTTTTAAAAAGGAATCTTAAGAAATTGGAGGAGGAAGGTTGAGAGTAAAAAAATCAACCCAGCCGGGCGGTGGTGGCGCACGCCTTTAATCCCAGCACTCGGGAGGCAGAGGCAGGCGGATCTCTGTGAGTTCGAGACCAGCCTGGTCTACAAGAGCTAGTTCCAGGACAGGCTCCAAAACCACAGAAAAACCCTGTCTCAAAAAACCAAAAAAAAAAAAAAAAAAAAAAAAATCAACCCAAGGCCCTGGAGTCAGTTCATCCCCAAACCATAAGCAAATAAAAATTGGAGTAATCAATGGGAATGGGACGGCTCAGCAGCCTTGCATTGATGACGTGGCGAGACCACACCTCCCAGGCTGTCTGAACCACCTGCTTGAGCTAGGTTTCCCACACCCTTTTGTTTTCAGACAGGGTCCTCTGTAGCCCAGGCTGGCTTCAAACTCACTGTATTTCCTTCACCATGTGGAAACCAGGGAATGAGCTCAGGTCATCAGGCTGGGCAGCAGGCAAATAAGGAGGCCAGTACCCACTGAGTACTGCTTCTTTATTTGTGTGTGTGTGTGTGTGTGTGTGTGTGTGTGTGATTAAAAAAATACGTTTTAAAATTTATTTTTACTTTGTGTATGTATCCACCCATGGAGGTCAAAGGACAGCTCTGGGAGTCAGTTCTCTCCTCCTACCGCGTGGAGTCTGGTGACGAAACTCAAGCTATTAGTGGCCTTATTTACTCAGCCATCTTGCTGTCCCTTCTCATCTTCTTTAAAGGAACCACCCTGGTCCCTCTGCCCTGACAGTCAATGTCTAATTAACAAGGTCAGTTTCCAAAAGGCCAGAAAAAAGCCAAGCATGATGTCACACCTTGAATCCCAGCACTCACAGAGGCAGGAGGATCTCTGTGAGTTCCAGGCCAGCAAGGGCTGTACCTCAAAAACTAACTAAAAGGGTGAGGGCAGAAGGATTTTCTCCAGCCTTGATGGCTCACCAGGACAGTTCACAGTGTATGTGTTTCTGACTACAGCCCAGCCCAGATCCCACCGATGGGTAAGTCATTTTCTGAAGTTAAACCTGCCAGCTGCTAATCTCTGGGACAATGTTCCGGCATTCTGATGACTTTAGCCAGATGGCACTCTTAGTGACAAAATTGTTCAAAGGAATTTCTCTCTTTTCTCTCTACTCTTCCTCATATATATGCATCTCTGCTCATAGACAGAGCTTCTCTGTGTAACAACCCTGGCTGTCCTGGAACTAGCTCTTGTAGACCAGGCTGGCCTCAGACTCACAGAGATCTGATTGCCTCTGCCTCCCAAGTGCTGGGATTAAAGGTGTGCGCCACCACACGGCAATAAACACTTTATAAATCCTAAAACACAGACCATCTATGATGGAAACTGGTGTGGGTCACTGACAGCACCAGAGTAGCCTCGAACCATCACATAGACCCTGTTTAAGCAGTCAAAGAAAATTATACACATTTTCCTTAGTCACGCTCACATTTTGCGGAGAAGAAGGTGAGAAAGGGTCTCACTACATAGCCCTGGCTGACCTAGACCTCACTGTGTAGACCAAGTTGGCCTCAAACTTGGAACTGGTCCTCCCTATAGCTCGGATAAAGCCCATGTAACAAACAGCACACATCTGTAATCCCAGTGGTTTTATGGTGAGATGGGAGCAGAGTTCAAATCCAGCCTCAGTTATTTACCAAGTTTGAGGCCAGCCTGCACTGTACGAGATCCCATCGTGGTGGTAGTGGTGGAGGGAATATATACCAAGTTGGATGAAGCTGCCGCTCTGGTCTTCCCGGTGGACCTTCAAGTTGCTCAGTCTCAATGTCCCTATCTGTAAGAAGGGAATTGCCAAGCGTGGTTCATAATGTTGGGAATGAATCTACAGATAGTATGCTAAGAGCCCAACTCAGTGCCTGGCATACAAAGTTCTCTGGGAAGCCCGGTGTCATTTATCCAATGGGATAAATACAAGGATTACGTTTTCACTTTAGTTTTTCTTTTAGATCCCAGGTTAGCTGCAAATGTGATTTCCTGATCCTCCTGCCTCTACTTCTGAAGTGCTAAGATGACAGCCATGGGATGCCATGTCCAGTTTATGCAAGGATTAAACCCAGGACAAGCATCTTGCCAACTGTGCTATACCTCCAGCCCTTTCTTCTTGTTTTGTTTGTTTATTTGAGACAGGGTCTCACTAATCGGTATTAACCCTTGAAACTGCACAGTCCTACGACCGAGTAACAAGGCCTCTTTGGGAAATCGCTGCTTTCCAGACAGGACTCTCCTCCCACGTTTGTCTTTGGCTCTTAGGACAGCAGTAAGAGGCTTTCTCGTGACCTAGCTCAGCTTTCCTGCTTCAGACTTCAGAACCGAAAGTAGGGTAGTGCGTCACCCTCCCTGCCTCTCACTGGGCCTTTCTGGTCCTAACCAAGTGTAGAAGTGTGAGCCATCCTTACCCTGCCCCCACTTCCTCTCTTCTTTTTGGAGATTTCCCAAAAGTTGAGTCAAAAGTCTATTCTTGCGTGCATGTGTGATTTTGGGACAGGAAGCCAAGGCCTCAAGCAAGCAAGGTGGGCACTCTCCCACCGAACTATACCCTGCTCTAGACTTGGTTCTGACAACTCCCTCCCCTGCACTTGTAGTGTCTACCTTCCAATGCACTCAAGGGCACGGTGCTTACAAAAGCAAAAGGAGAAAAAAACATGTGCCCAGTGTTGAGTTAGGACTTTGGACACGTGACCTAAATCAAACCGTGAGAGCTATCATGTGCTTTGTATTGAATTGCATATGAATTATTTTGACCTAGGTTTCATTCCTTATTAGCAGGGAGGGCTGGGATGGGTCATTTAACCTCTCTGGGTCTCTTTCTTTCTTTCATTTGTAGGATAACTACAAGAGCTCAAAGGGTTGGTTTGTGGGATAAATGAGTGCCACCTGCTTGTCACATGACAGCCCCTAATGCCAACCCCCTGTCCCCTTAACTAATTATTTCCCTTGCTATACTCTGCATTATTGCCCCCACAGCCAGCATTGCTGAACTCTGGTCACTTTGCCCTGCTGGCTCCCCATTTCCTATGCCTCAGGCTGTTGGTTCTTCTCCCTTTCTGCCCAGCAGGGAGGGTCCACTTTCCTTCTCCAGGCTCAGGAGGCATGATTTTGTTTGTTTGAAGTCTCCTGTTGCAGGGATGGGCCTATGCCATCTGTTCCTACTGCTGGAAGTCTTCAGAGGGCATCAGGTCTCCCTTGGCAGCAAACATTTAAAACATCCCCAAGGCTGGGTCCAGAAAGTCAGTGGACCCGGGTGTGTGAACCGGCTGCAGCTGCAGCTCCACCAACTGCTTTGGCTGCCTCTGCAGGATCGCATTCCCCTTGGGGCTATTTACCCAGCCTCAGCTGATACCAAGTTTGGGTTTTACCACCACCCAGTGATAGAAACTGCAAACACAGCAGCTCCCTTTGAGGACTGAAGGCCTTTAGGTGCCTGAGTCTTTATCTACAGTCATTTTTGTACCGGGGGCCACTGTTTGTGCTAGCCCTCAGGCGCAGCTTCTTTCACACCCTTGCAATTTACTCCCTGGATTCCTGGGCAAGGCAGCCCGGAGACCAACCGTCAAGGAATGGGAGGGTCCACGTCCTCTCAGATCTTAGGGGCAGGCATCAGAGTTCTAACCTCTCCTCCAGGTAGGAGAAGAATGCCCCGGGCCAGGACTGTGGGTCGGGAAGATGGCTTCTGACTGCATTCGGTGAGCAGAGTTATGCAGGAAATCAGCGACGCTTGAGGACTCATTCATTCGTCAAATATTTATTGGGCTTCTACTCTGTATAAAGCATCCTGCTGAGGCTTTGGTTTACAAAGACGAGTAAGTCATAGTTTCTAGTGAGAGCAAAGTCAAACACGCCCACATACGACTGCAGGTCCAAGGCTGTGTGAAGAAGGCCCAGGACCTTAGGGGGAGGAAGCCCTCAAGCCAAGGATGGTGGAACTCGACGGGTGGGATGTGACGTCACAGAACCTTCCAGAAGCAGAAGCTCAGGAAATAAATGAAGTCAGGGCCAGGCCAGGGAGAAAGGGGCTGCTGGTTTGGAATCCCTGGAAGAAGACCTGTGAACAAGGACTGCAATACCCTGGCTCATTTAGATGGTCCCAGGAAGCAGCAGCCCAGAGTTGCCATTGGGGAGGAGACAGGAGTCCTTGTAGAGCTCACCTAAAGGTCACCAGGAGGGCAAAGCTGGGTGGGGAGTTGCTCCGAAGGGCGCCTCCGCTTTGCCTAGGGCAAAGAAAAGCCGCAAGAAGAACACGTGGGTACTGGTGGCGTTTATTTTCTTTTCGTCTTTCTGGGTGTGGAGTGTCTGTGAGCATGCGTGCGTGTGTGTGTGTGTGTGTGTGTGTGTGTGTGTGTGTGTGGATGCCAGAGGACGCCACGCGCCTTTCTCTAGGCATGTCCACCTTATCTATTTTTAAAGATTTATTTTTTATGTATATGTCTGGATGCCTATGTGAGTTTATGTGCACACACCATGTGTGTGCCTGTGGAAACTAGAGAGCCCTGGATCCCCTAGACCTGGACCTGAAGGTGGTTGTGGCAGCTGGGAACTGACTGCAGATTCTTTGCAAGAAGAGTTGGTGATGTGAACCAAGAAGCCATTGCTCCAGCCCTTCACTGCCAAGGGGCCATCACTCCGGTCTTCCCTCTGCTCTTTCTCTTTTTGCGGCAGGGTTTCCTTTTGGTTAGATTGACTGTCAGGAAGTCTCCGGGATCCTCCTGTCTCTTTCTAGGCCCCAGCATTAGAGTAACAATCACATATGGAAATCTCCAGCCTTTTTTCTTTCTTTCTTTCTTTCTTTCTTTCTTTCTTTCTTTCTTTCTTTCTTTCTTTCTTTCTTTCTCTCTCTCTCTCTCTCTCTCTCTCTCTCTCTTTCTTTCTTTCTTTCTTTCTTTCTTTCTTTTTGAGGTAAAGGGTCCTGGTTGTTCTGTAACTAGCTCTTGCAGACTAGGTTGGCCTTGAACTCCCAGAGATCCACCTGCCTCTGACCCCTGAGTGCTGGGATTATAGGTGTGTGCCACCGCCGCCCCCCAAGTAATTGCCCACTTTTATGTGTGCGCTGAGGATCCAAACTCAGGACCTCATGCTTGCACAGCAAGTACTTTACCAGAGGGAGCCCTTTCCTAGCCACCACCCCCACTAAAGCAACATTTAAAGTGTAGAGTTAATGCAGCCAGATGTCAGAGCGGCTGCCATCCTGACTGCTCCTAAGGAGACGAAATGACCTGAAGACAGGAGGGGATGCCATATTTAGGGGTAGGCCTTTGAAGCGGTGAAGCGACAGATCAAACTTTCCAAGCTACTGGACTTGCTAAGGAGCTGGATCTTTTTTTGAGGGGAGGGGGTGTGGTTTTAAGACTGGGTTTCTCTGTGTAATGGTCCTGGCTGTCCTGGAACTCGCTTTGTAGACCAGGCTGGCCTTCAGCTCATAGCAAACAGTTGTCACTAAGGAATCTATAGAGCAGAGTGCCAAGTTCAGAAACACATAGGCTGTGTCTTGGAATGCAGAATGGCACACAGGATGGATCCACTGGCAGCATTTATAAGGTGTGAATGCATTAGAAGTTCAGAAACCTCAGGTACTATTACCTGCCTGTGTTTATCCGACCAGAACAATGGCTTATAGCTGTGATTTCTGGGTTGTTTTGCTTTATTTTTTTTCCTTGCCTTAATTATTATTTATTTATAGTGTTTGTTTTGAGGTAGAGTCTCGCTGTGGAATTTCAACTACCCGGAAACTCTCTAGGTAGACCTGTTGTTCTTTTTTAAAAAATACTCCAAGATCCCCAAGGCAGTAGGCAGCAGAAATGCTGTAGGTCCCAAATGGTGGTAGCGGGCCATGTGGCGGCAGACAGCAGGCTCTAGGAGCAGCCAGTCCCAGGCAGAAATGGCTGCCGATCCCAGAGCGGTGGCCTGAGTGGTGGTGGCGGGCCATGTGGTGGCAGACAGCGGGCCCTGGGAGCAGCCGGTCCCAGGCAGAGACAGCTGGTCTCAGAGCAATGGCTGGTCCCAGGCAGGGAGACACATGGTGGGCGGGCAGAAGACAGAAACATGGATAGACACGACAGGCAGGGTGAGGTTGAATGTTTATTCAGGGGGTTATGGAGGAGGAAGGGTGAAGGGGGGGGGGGGACAGAGAGAGAGGGAGAGGGAAAGAGAGAGAGAGAGAGAAGAGGAGAAAGAGACAGAGAAGGGGGAAGCAGAGAAGTGGGGAGAGAGGCAGAAGCGAAGCTGCCTCTCCGAGAGGAAGATGGAAAAGAGAGCGAACTCAGGCCGGAAGCTGAAGATCAGCCTGCCTCAGCGGATGGGGAGGGAGTGGGCGTGGCTTGTCTCTTAAAGGGACCAATACCATAACATTCCCAGGTCTTCCTTATAATAAAAAGCAGATTAGATCTCTTAAAAGGACCAGAACCATAACAAGACCAGACTGCCCTTGAACTCACAGAGATCTGCCTGCCTCTGCCTCCCAAGTGCTGGCATTAAAGGCATGAACCACCACCAGACTCTGCCTTTTCTTGTTATGAATTTTAACATTTTTCTTTTTGAGACAGGCCCTGCTGGTCTTGACCTCACCATTGTCCTCATGCCTTCACTCCGGAGTGTTGGCATCACAGATAGTAATGATCACGTCTAGCTTGTATTTTGATTTCATTTTCTTGAGCCCAGCCTGCCTTGAAGGTACTAGGGAGATTGCTGAGAGCTAGGTCCATATTCTACCTGGAGTCCCTCCCTGTGCACCTTGAAAGATTATCAAATGCCAAAGAGCACTAGATTGCCTAGTATATGTGTCTTTTGGAAGCGACCTGGAAAGGCAGGGCTGGCAGGATGCAGAATTTTGTAGCTCCTCCTGTCCCTCACCCCACAGAGCACCTTTCTTTCCCCCGTGTAGCTCCAGCAAGCCCTCCATGGAGCTCTGCCTGATCGACAGCTCCCTGCAAGGCCTTGTGCTGTAGCTCTGGCATCATCAGAGGTGCCTGGACTTTCCCTTTGGCCTTGGCCAACTGAGTGGCCTAGCACCCTCTCTTCGTAGATGGATAATAGTTGCTCTGACTGCCAACAAGCAGAAGTTATCCCTGTCATTCAACAACAGGATGGTTTTCTGAAGTGGTTGTGTGGCTTTTCCAGAAAATCCCCATGGAAAAGGAAATATCCTAATGGTAAACAAGGGAAAACAGAAGCATCTAGAGTGCACAAATCCTTCCTTGAAGGGAGCTACTAACACAGACCTCAAGGTCACGGGGATCCAGTTAACAGGATTTTTATGTCAAAGAGTCCTTGAATGTTGCGGGGGGGGGGGGGGCAGTGTAATTCATTCCACTCTGTTACTGTAGGCACAATCAAACTTAAATCATTGCCTGGCTTTTTTTGTTTTTGTTTGTTTTGTTTTGTTTTAAGAGACAGGGTTTCTCAGCCCTTGCTGTCCTGGAACACACCCCACAGACCAGGCTGACCTTGAACTCACAGAGATCCACCTGCCTCTGCTTTCCAAGTGCTGGGATTAAGGGTGTGTACCACCACCGCCCTGCTTCATTGAGAGAGCTTTACTACAGTGATGTTAGGAAGAGATTCATCTCATCTCATGAAGGATCAAGAATGTCTTCAGGTAAGGCATCTTTCTTAGAAATA
>CAWTZC010000831.1:0-38382 GCA_963919715.1 Microtus obscurus | reverse complement strand
TCAGAAGGCAATTGATCTAAGAAGAATGAGGCGCTCCAACCGCTTAAGAAGCATGCTTGAAGTCCCATAAAATTAATTATACCAACTCTCCTTGCTTCAATGAAGCCATCATGCTACATTCCCGGGCGGCCTACAATTTCAGAAGCCAGTGGCTCCTTTGGGAGCCATATACGATAGTCTACACACACAATCTCTGTATCAGTATACGACAGTCTACACACAATCTCTGTATCAGTATACGACAGTCTACACACACAATCTGCATCAGTATACGACAGTCTACACACAATCTCTGTATCAGTATACACAGTCTACACACACAATCTCTGTATCAGTATACACAGTCTACACACAATCTCTGTATCAGTATCTGACAGTCTACACACACAATCTCTGTATCAGTATACGACAGTCTACACACAATCTCTGTATCAGTATACGACAGTCTACACACACAATCTCTGTATCGGTTCTGTCTCCTTACCTTGAATTCTGCTCTAATGCACCTCTAAGACTAGCAGGGTCATTGACTATGAGGTGGACTCTGAGACTTCAACTCTCAGCTCTGCCATTTGTCACCAACCTGTATCAAGTTCTTTGTCCTCTCTCTGTGTTTCATTTTCCTTGTTGAATTGAAAAGAAAATGAAACAAATGAGGAAGAGTTATACTTCCCTAAAGTAAGTAGACTTTGTCGTAGATGTCAGGGAAGAGCAGACCGAGGGGGAGTCCAGGCTGGGGTTGGCAGACTAACCTGGACCATGAGAGGAGAGAGGGGAGGCTAATGGGAGCCACTCACTGGGAAAGTCAAGGCCAAGGGAACAGGCTTAACCCAAATGGCTGAGTTACACAGGGATCAAGGGCTAAGAGAAGGGAAGCCCAGGCCCTGGGAGGGGAGAGTTTGGGGGTGGGGGCAGGGTGTGAAGTGCTGGGAGGAGCCACAGGTGTGTGGGTGAACCTCATCTCAGGTTCCTTGCAGCATGCAATGGCTTATCTAGAAAATGAATCTGGCAATAGTATATATGCTATCATGATGATGTGAGGATATGAGGGGCGGATATGAATTAAAGAAAAAACAAGAAAACTTGAAAACAGCAGCTGAGTCAAGCCCAGCAACACAGCTCTGTCAAACCAGCACTGTGGATAGTGAGGCAGAAGGACTGTCTCGGGTTCAAGACCAGCCTAGGCTACATAGTGAGGATCAGGCCAGCAAGAGTACATAGTAAAACCCTCTCTCAAAAACTAAACAAAAGCAAGTCATTAAGCAGCAGCCCTTCGTGTCTCTGCTTCATTTCCTGCCTCAGGTTCCTGCCTTGACCTCTCTGGATGATGGAGTGCAGACTACAGGATGAAAAGACACTCCCACCCACACCTTATCACCACTAAACAAAGCAAAAAACCCTGCAAAACTGGTGCACAAATAATGAACTCTATAGCATTTGCTATTTTTCTAAAAATTAATTATTTATTTTTATTTAATGCGCATGGGTGTTTTAGCCATATATACCTCTGTATGGGGGTGCTGGATCCCTTGGAACTGGAGTTACGACTGTTGTGTACCACAATGGTAGGTGCTGGGAATTGAACCCGGTCCTCTGGAAGACAGCGCCAGTGCTCCAGTCCTGCATTTGCTGATATTAGTGCTGTCACTGCTGATGTCAATAAACATAAAAAATAAGTGTGGTTAAAGGAAAATACTTAAGAAACTGGCGTTAGGCTGGGTGGTGGAGGCATACCCCTTTAATCCCAGAACTAGGGAGGCAGAGGCAGTGGATCTCTGTGATTTGAGGCCAGCCTGGTCTACAAGAGCTAGTTCCAGGATAGGCTCGTAAAGCTACAGAGAAACCCTGTCTTGAGATAATATATATATATATATATATATATAGAGAGAGAGAGAGAGAGAGAGAGAGAGAGAGTAACTCAAAAAAAAAAAAACCCAAAAAACCAAAAAACAAAACAGAAAAAGAAAGAAAAAGAACTAAGTGTTAGGCTAATCTGAATCTTAATGTTGAGAGAGGGCCTGCTTTTTTGGTCCTGGTGGCCGGAGCTAGCATAAACCCTGGAATAACCACAACAGAAATTGTATTAATTAAATCACTGCCTGGCCCATTATCTCTAGCCTCTTGTCATTTAACTCTCACATGTTGATTTAACCCCATTTCTATTAATTTGTATCTATCACACCAAGAGTCATAGCTTATCGGGAAAGATTTAGCATGTCTGATTCTGGCAGCTCCATGGTGGCTCTCTCTCACTGTTTCCTTTCTCCCGAATTTAGTTCTGTGCTTCTCTGCCTCACCTAAGTTCTGCTCCTATCAGAAAAAGCAGTTTCTTTGTCTGATTAACCAATGAAGGCAACACATAAAAACAGAAGGACCTCCTACACCATCTTAAAATGACATCTCTGCTGACACAAATAGTTCCAATTAGGGACCATTAGACCGGAATAAAAAATGCCCAAGTTTAATAAATGCAGTGCTCCCGGGTGCCCAGGAGCATGGCGTAAAGAGACAGAGAGACAGAAAGGGGCACCACGTGCCGGGCGGTGGTGGCGCACGCCTTTAATCCCAGCACTTGGGAGGCAGAGGCAGGCGGATCTCTGTGAGTTCAAGACCAGCCTGGTCTACAGAGCTAGTTCCAGGACAGGCTCCAAAGCCGCAGAGAAACCCTGTCTCAGAAAAACCAAAAAAAAAAAAGGGGGGGCACCACGTAAAACCTAAAAACCACATGTTCTTTTTCACTCGTGGGAGTGGTCCTGACCCTCCAAGGTCAACACTTGGCGGGCTTTTCCCGGAGGGTGGAGTCCGGACCAAGGCAACTCCCAGGGGAGGGGGCTTGAGATGGACTTTCTGCTCCATTGACCGGGCCTCCATTGGCACCCCATGGATTATGCCAGGGCTGTGACCTTCCAACCCAAACACCTCAGAGTCCTTGGATAAGGGTGTCAGGGGCTGGGTTCACACTTTTGACCAAACACTAAGACAGGCCAGGCTGGAAACTGCCCAGGACTTCCCAGCTTTACAGAGTTCTCACATTTAAATCTCTGGCTGACATTTAAGCTTCTTTCCTTTTGTTCTGCTCACGGAGACACGGAGACCAGCTGATCAGCATCTCTTGTGCTAATCCTCCCAGCACCTGAAGACCGCTGTGGGCGCTTAAGGATCTCCAGGAGGCTAATCTGCAGCAGGGGTAATTGAGTTGACGCTATGTTTAACATGTACAAGTCTGGTGAACCCCAAATGATTACAAGGTTAGAAATGGATGCTTCCCTTCCCTCCACCCCCTTGGGGAGCTGGAGTCTCTAGGTCTTATTTTCTTAGCATCCCTAGAGAGGATCTTTGTTTCCCTTTGACCTTAAACCTGCAATGGGCTTAGCGAGGACCAGGGGCTCTGAGATGCCCTATGTATGGCTCTCCTCTGACACAAAGCAATGGCTGGGGCCGAGGGCCAGCCCGTTGAGCTACAGCTCATTAGCACCTATTGTTAATAATATGGGAGTTCTTTCTGAGCTCACCGCAAGTGGCGCTAATCCTTAGTCCGTGAGCACCTTGCGAAGCTCAGCTTCCTAGCTGTCTCAGTGTCTAGCTGTTAGTTTTGGAGGAAGGCTGTATAGAGTATTTTATTAGAAGCGCAATGCCTGGGTTCAGCCGAACTCTACGTCCTTCCCGCGGAGTCATTTACTCATTTCTTCATCTATAAAATGGTCTTGAAGTTGATAATAATATTATGTTATAGGGGTTGATTGAAAATTTAAAAATACAAACCTCTCTTAACAGGGAACACACAAAACTCAAAATATGTTTTAAAGAGGCTCCTGGGGGCCAGCATGATGGTTCAACAGTAAAAAGCCTTTGTCATCATGCTCAATGGTCAGAGATCGATCCAGGAACCACAGCGCATATAGGAGCAGACAACAGATTGTCCTCTGGCTCCTTTCCTGCCTCCCGGACTTTCATGCCCGTGTCCGCTATGTCTTTGATTCTGGACTCTTCTTCATTTTTATCTTGTTACGAACTTAGTTATTAGTTATTAGTCCTGACTCTGGGTCCAAACTCTTATCAGCACTATTAGAAAAATAGCATAATACAGAGATGGGGGGAACGAATTTAAAAATATCGTAATACACAGAGAGAGAGGGAAATCACTTTGCACCAGGCTGGGGAAGGAGAGGGAAGCAGAACAGAGCATAGAGGGAGGTTGTGGGGCCACAAGACAGGGGATGGACTAGGGAGGGCGGGAGGATGGACACAATTTCACTAAATCAGACATGAATACATGGTTCAAATCCTCAGGGAACTGGCCCACAGACAGGACAAGTCTGTGGGTCCTTGAGAGAGGAGAAACTCACTTTCGCTCACTATCTGGGGCAATCTCCTGATGGAAAAAGCTGAACTGAGTTCTAAGGCAAGGAGGCGTAGGAGCTGCTGAACTTCTAGACTGGGAACCTCGTGGAGACTCCTTGGATAACCTGCTGACCTGTGGAAGATGACCAGACCCTGCTTCTGTCTGCTGAAAGCTGAGCAGAGATGCCGGAATTAAGAATGGAGACACTGGAAGTGTGGGCTCAGTGAGCAGAAAACCACATTAACACTTCACTGATAGCATCTAGATGGGATGGTGGAAGGATAACATCAGAAAATGTTTGTCTTCCTTTCTTATCCCAGTCGCTGTGGATAAAAATACCCTGACCAAAGCAGCTTCTGGGACAGAGTTTGTTTTGACTCCCAATTCTAGGTTACACCATCATTTGCAGGGAAGTCAAGGTGGTAGGGGTCTCAAGCTAGCTAGCCATGTTATAGTGCGAGTCAAGAGCAGAGGCAATGAATTCATGCATGCATGCTTATCTGCTCGGCTCCCATTTCCGTTCAGCCCCAGGGTCCCAGCCCATGAGATACTACCAACCACATTCATGATGGGTCTTCCCACCCAAGTTAAACCCGTAAGACAGGATGTGCAGAGGCCTATCTCTCCGGATGATTCTGGTTTCCAGTGAGTTGATAGTTTACTAACCATGTTTGAGAGCCGATATTTCTTGTAGTGCTCTCCCTTGAGAGCACAGTGCCACTGTCCCCTGAAAATCTGTCAGAGGTACTATTGGAAATGAAAACTCGTGGGCAGGGCTGGAGACACAACTCTAGACCATTGCTCCTGCCGAGGACCCAGGTTCAGTTCCCAGGACTTACAAGGTGGACTGAACTATTCATATAGCTCTAGTTCCATGAGCTCCACCACCTTCTTACTTTATGTGAGCACCAGTACATGCACACCGTACACATACAGACATACAGACATACACGCATACATACATACTTGTAAGAAAAACACTCATTTACATCAAACAAATAAATGTCATTTTTTTTTTTTAATTCAAGGACTCTACCTCAGACAAACTGAATCTGTAAAACTTAAAAGAAAGAAGGCTGAGAATATATGCTGTAAAGAACTGTTTCGTGCAATTCTTCTGACATTTTGTTTAGACAGGTTCTCACTTCTGTAGCCCCTGGCTAGTCTAAAACTCACTATATTGAAGCTGTTGATAACTCATATTAATCCTCCTGCCTCAACCTCCCAAGTGCTGGGATGACAGTTATATGCCATTATACCTGGCTTTCATGCTATAAGCAGACACAAACTAAAACCTTTCGGAACCATTGCTTCTAGAGAAAAAGCTCATACACCGCTTAACTCTGTGTGACTTCAAAATCTAAAACTAAGCTCTGACAAGATTCACAGACCAGAGGCGTTTCGTAATAGCAGCACTCAGGAGACCAAGAGAGCAGAGTTACGATTATCAGAAGCCAAGCAGAGTCTTGCATACAGAGAAAGGAAAGGTTTCAGTGAACACTTAGGGCCCCCAAAATTCTGAGCCTATTTCCACCTTGAAGCCTAAGGTCAGAGAGTTGGAACTTACCTCTACTCCTTCAAGGTTATTGTGTTTCTACCTCAAACAAAGGTCCCACCCCTAGATTTAGTCCACAAAGTTCTGCTCTCTCAAGGTTACTATCAACATGGTGTGGCTAATACCAGCGACCTTATATTTCGAAATAAGACAGGGTAAGTTTCTACCTCAAATAAAAGCCCAAGGATTCAACTCAGGTTCCCAGTCTCCTTGAGGAGATTTCAATGGATTCCATCCTGGGAGTGGTTTGCCTACAGAATGTTTGGGACTAGGGTGTGAGCCGCCTTATTTTGTTCTATCAACAGAATGTTTAATTATGGAGGTAGCCTGTGACCTTCAACTTGATCTGTTCCACTTTCACTTGTCATGTTAATGCAGTTTTTTTTAAATCTTACTCCTACCTCTTGGGGTCAGGGTTTTGCAAGCAATTGGAAATCAAACATGGGTTTTCACTTATTCACTGGAACTCCCTCCCGGTACTATTTTATGGTTTCTGGAGTTTATTATTTTCATGTGTTTGTACTCTTTACTTATATTTCTAAACCCCATGCTCCTACCCTGGCTAGTGGTATTTTTGTCTGAGGCTGGTCCCCAACACACTCGGTTCCTTTCCCACCTCCTGGACTACTCCTTCTCTTGTCTTTTTCTGTGTCTTATCTTTCATCCAGTCAGTGAATTTTAGAGTTTCCCCAAGAGTCTTTGATTCTGAACTCTTCTTCCCATTTATAAGTTAGTTACAAGAGGCGCAGTCATAAGGCCTCATTCTGGGTCCAAACTCTCCAGAAAATGAGCCAGATTGGATTTGCAGACAAGAACACTAAAGCAAACTAATGTAAACATAGCTAACGAATTAAAGGAGAGCTACAATCTTATTTGAACAAACAGGCAGGAGACTTGTGCCACCACACTTGGCTGTATGGAGGAGAGAGTGATCGAAGAGAGCATCACTCCCTAGTCCAGGCTGGTCAACTTTGAACTTGCACCAATCCTCCTTCCTTAGTCTCTAAAGTGCTGGGACTCTAGGCATGAAATACCACATCACTTTTTTCTAACAGCTTCTTACAGGAACTCTGGCAGAGCTAACAGAACCACATCAGCCAGTCTTATGGCAGTGTCCCAGTGAGCTAATTACCTCCCACCGGTCCTACCACTTCCCAACTCAGCTACATACTGAGGACAAGTGTTCAGCGATGTAAGCCTTTGGGGACACATTGAAATCCTATCTGTAGGCACCTTCCTCATTTACGTGCATCGGTTTCTCCTGGTGTTGGGCAGCTCTCCACAGCCTGGGTGGGACTGCTTCTCTAGTCTCATCTCCCACAGGTACCCCAAGGCAAAGACAGCTCCAACCAAGAAATCAAGGTGGCTGCAAAGTAAAAGATTTAAGATTGGGTGATAAGTGAGCTTGAGGCCACACTAGTGTTGGTTGGAAAAATATGTCGTATTGATACAGCACATGCACCTGTTTTAGGTTTGAGTAGCTGTGCAGCTATCCAGGAGATCTGCCCGGTTTAGCATATTGTGTCTAGCGAAGAAAAACAATGCTCATTCTCAGTAGAAACCCTAAGCTCAGAGTATGCTTTCCAACAGCAGTAGATTGAGCCAGGGAGCCAGGTGTAGCTGTACAAGGCTGTAATGCCAGCACTTGGGAGGTGGAGGCAGGAGGCTCAGACATTCAAGGTCATCTCCCACTTGTAGTGAATGGAACCCAGGTGTGACTCAGTGTGGTTATTTTTTGTTTGTTTTGTTATTTTTTTTACCCTGTGGGGGCCCAGCCACCCAGCTCACACATAAATCCATGGAGACTTACGAATGGCCAGCCGTAGCTTGACTTGTTTCTAGCCAGCTTTTCTTAAATTATCCTCTTTCCTTTTTCACACTTCCTCTGTGCTTTTTGTTTTGTTCTTTGTTTTTGTTTTTTGAGACAAAAAACACGGTTTCTCTGTGAAACAGTCTTAGATGTCCTAGAACTCACTCTGTAGACAAGGCTGCCTCGAACTCACTGAGATCTGCCTGCCTCTGCCTCTCAAGTGCTGGGAGGTAAAGCGTGCGCCACTGCCAGCTCCTCTGTGCTTTCTTCCTTTCTGTATTCTACACGTCTTTCTTCTTTTCTTTCTTACTCCGTGGCTCTGTGTGCCTGGCCCCTAGTGTCCTCCTGCTCCTTGCTCCTTGCTGTTCTCTGGAGCCCTAGATTTCTCCTCCCTCTTCATTTTCTTTGCCTGGCAGCCCCACCTATCCTTTTCCTGCCTAACTATAGGTCAGTGGGCTCTTTATTAGACCAATCGGGTGTTTTAGGCAAGCAAAGTAACACAGCTTTATAGAGTTAAACAAATGAAACATAAAAAAGGCAACAGCACCTTTGCTTCATTAAACAAATATTCCGCAACATAAGAAAATGTAATACATCTTAAACTAATATTCCGGGCTGGGAGATGGCTCGGGAGGTTAAGAGCATTGTCTGCTCTTCCAAAAGGTCCCTGAGTTCAATTCCCAGCATCCACATGGTGGCTCGGCAACCATCTGTAGTGGGGTCTGGTGCCCTCTTCTGGCAGTGCAGGCATACACACAGAATATTGTATACATAATAAATAAATAAATAAATATTTAAAAAAAAAATTTAAACTAATATTCCACAACGATTCATGTCGTAGGCTGGGCAGCGATCACCTTCCTTACTGAACCATCTCAGTTAGCTTCAATGATTGTCTTACTAATGAAGTATCCTTAATGTTGATTAGTACAGTTGATTAGGACTCACAAGTAGTTGCTGGTTGTCCATTTTTTCCTAATATAGATTTCAGGCAAAAGATCGAGCAACCTGACAGACATTTTTTTTTTTATCTCAAGTATAAATGAATGATAAAAGTAGAAATTGCAGGCTTGGTGGAAATTATTTGCTGATATTTTGTTTAGGGTTTCAGAGATGGAGATGTATCCCAGCTCTACAGTCATCATTGGATCCGGGGTGCCATGGTAGCTGGAAAAAGAAAGTCAAATATTCCTCTGGCCCAGATCTATATCAGGGGACAAGATGATTGGGAGGTAAGCATGCTTGCTGTGTGAGCTAACAACCAGTCTGTCCTCAGAACACAAGTGAAGGTCGGAGGAGAGGACCAAATCCAGAGTTGTCTGACCTCCACACAGAAGCCTCCTCCCCCTGCACATAGCATGCATACAACAATAAATATAGTTTCACTTTTTGTTTTTGGTTTGTTTTGTTTGTTTTTTGAGACAGGGTTTCTCTGTGTAACAGCCTTACTGTCTTGGAACTCTCTGTAGAACACAGATTTCTCTGCCTCTGCCCGTGAGGGCTGTGATTAAAGACATGTGCCACTACACCCAGCACAATTTAACTTTGAACAAAAATGATACGTATTGAGAACTGAGTATGTAGCTAATGGGTGTTGTGGGATTATTTGTAGCACTGAGAAAAGATATTGCTGGCTGGGCGGTTCGGTGGCGCATCGCCTTTAATCCCAGCACTTGGGAGGCAGAGGCAGGCAGATCTCTGTGAGTTCGAGACCAGCCAGGTCTACAGAGCTAGTTCCAGGACAGGCTCCAAAAACCACAGAGAAACCCTGTCTCGAAAAACCAAAAAAAAAAAAAAAAAAAAAAAAAAGATATTGCTGTGATTGTGTGTGATTGGTGTAATAAAAAGCTAAATGGCCAATAACCAGGCAGGAGAGATAGGTGGGACTTCCAGGCAGAGAGGGGGAAGAGGATAACTGAGGTGCTCAAATGATATAATGGAGAGGCAGAACAAAGTGGAAGAGAGGTAAAAGCCATGGTGATAGCTCGGAGGTGGTAGCACACAGTGAGGCAGAGACAGGTGGATCTTTTGTCAGTTCGAGGCCAGCCTGGTCTACAAGAGCTAGTTCCAGGATGCCCAGGGCTGTTAACACAGAGAAACTCTGTCTTGAAAAAGAAAAAATGAGAAAAAAGCCATGTGATATAATGTAAATTAATATTAATATAAATGGGATAATTTAAGTTATAAGAGCTAGTTGGAGCCGAGCAGTGGTGGTGAATGCCTTTAAACCCAGTACTCAGAGAGGTAAAGACAGGCATATTTCTTTGAGTTTGAGGCCAGCCTGGTCTACAGAGTGAGTTCCGTCATAACCAGAGATACACAAAGCAGAAACCCTGCCTTGAACACTATCTCCCTCTGCCTCTCCCCCGCAAATAGAAGAGCGTAGTGGGACAGGTCTAAGCTAAGGCCAACTTTCATAGTTAAGTAATAAGTCTTCATGTCATTATTGGTCAACTGGTGGCCCAAGGAAAAAATCCAACCACAGTGGAGCATAGGATGAGCACGTATGAAACCTTGGGTTCTATCTCTAGAACCTCTTCCAACCCAACTCTTCAAAAAGATTTCATTTCTTTATTGTGTGTGTGTGTAGAGAGAGAGAGACAGAGAGACAGAGAGAAGAGCAGAGCACTTATTGCCTCTAACTGAGCATCTACATTTTAAAGTTAAAACCTAATTGACTTTTTGCACTCTTAGAAAGAAATGGAAGATGGTCTTTGTTCTGAGTTTTCCCTGATGGTAAAGACCTCTCAGGTTTTTCAGAAATTATCCTGAATACCAAAAGCTGGAACCGGTGGCCTACCTCCACATTCTGAAATCTCTGTGGTGCAGAACCAGGCCACCTTGAAATGCT
Organism: Microtus obscurus; assembly: GCA_963919715.1. Classification (NCBI taxonomy): domain Eukaryota; kingdom Metazoa; phylum Chordata; class Mammalia; order Rodentia; family Cricetidae; genus Microtus; species Microtus obscurus. The sequence continues at coordinate 27,824 of CAWTZC010000831.1, read as the reverse complement.
GATGGTGTTTGGTTTACAGAAAAGAACAAAAAGTAAAGGAAGTCCATCTTCAAAATGCGGTCAGACAATATTGTGCCTTTAGAGCAAGGGAAGGGGTCAGCTCAGCAGAACACCAGGCATAGCAACCACATAGCATGGCCTCTGAGTCAGTTACTGGACGCTCCTGCTCCCAGGCTCAGTGTTTGCTTCAGTGACTCATCTGGGTCAAGCAGAGGGCAGGATATTGGAGAGCTGGTGCTGGAGGAAATAGCGTGTGGCTATTAATTCATTTTTCTAAGATTATTATTGATTTTATGTACTTAAATGCATAGTTTATCTTTAAAATTGCAATAATCAGACCTGAGGGGAAGGCCGTGAATAGAGCCCGGGCTGCTCTTCCAGAGGACCTGGCTCTGATGCCCAGCGCCCACAGGGAGGCTCACCAGTGTCTGTAAACCCAGAACCAGAGGCTCTGAGGCACTCTGGCCTCTACAGACCCCAGGCCCGTGGTAGACAGATAGACATGCAGGCAAAACAGCCATACACAACAAATAAATAAACAGGTAGATCTTTAAATAAAAAAGAAAAAATGAGGCTTTTCCATTTATTGAACAGATGACAGGTGGTTAAAATGAACCACATATAATAGTTCATTTAGAATTTTGCTGAAACATTCATGATACTTATAATCATTTACAACTATAATCTCAAACCAGGGAGTAGCTCATGCCCATAAAATAACACTTGGAGGCTGAGGCAGGAAGATTGTAATGAATGAAGGCTAGCCTGAACTACAGTGAGATCCTATCTCAAAAACCCTCTAATCTCAAGAGGAATGAATGCTAGATCTGCAGTAGAACATGAACATGGTGTGCGTATCCAACATCGTCTTCCTAGGCTTCTAATAACGAGTTTCAGGGTTTACTCTGATCAAGGAGCTACCACCTAGGCTAGGGATGTAGGGGGTGTAGCTCAGTGACAAAGTGCTTGTCTCAAGTACACAGAAACTGGGTTTGATCTCCAACGTCACACACACACACACACACACACACACATATAAATAAAATTGATTTTTAAAAGAAAGTTTTAGATCAAGAGTTTCTTTCATTCCCCTTAATTGCAATCTCCTTAGTAATTTCAGCACATCTTTACTTCATTTGGACATTTAGTATTTATTGGAGAAAATTTGGAATGGAAAAAAAGTCATCAAGTGTTCATTTATAACTCGTTAATTAGCAATACTGTTAGTGGTTAACAGTTGTTAATTGACAACATAATATTCTTTTCATTTTTTTGTTTGTTTTTGTTTTTGAGACAGGGTTTCTCTGTGGGATGATCCTGGCTGTCCCAAAACTCACTTTGTAGATCAGGCTGGCCTTGAACTCAGAGCTCTACCTGCCTGTGCCTCCTGAGTGCTGGGATTACAGCTGTGCACTCCCACCATCTGGCTAGCAATATAATATTTTAAAACATAATAGGTATATACGAGGCATGATCAGTCTTCTGCTTATAGACAGAGCATATTACATATTGTTCCTTTTGGTTACAATAACAAAGATAGGATCTGGTCAGAATAAATCATAAGTAGGCAAGCACAGTGGTACTTTCCTGAGACTGAGGCAGGGGGATCGTCTGTTTGAGGCCTGCCTGGTCTACATAACGAGTTTCAGGTCAACCTGGGCTATGTGACAAGCCCTGACTTTTGGGGGTATAGCTTGGTGATAGAGCATGTTCATAGGATGCATAAGACCTTGGGTTTCACACACACACACACCCCAAAACAAAATAAAAAAGTCTCTAAGTAAGAGTTGAACACTGAAACCTTAGGAATGGAAAGGTCACGGCTTTGTTGAAAGCCATGAAGTTGTAGCCCCAGCTCCTGAAGTCTCAGTAACAGATTTCCTTAGGCTGAGAACCCATTGACTCAACTCAAGAAAGTTATTCATCTGAAACCAGTTCAGGCCAGAGGGGCAGTGCACAGGATCCCCATGTAACTGCTGGAGGTCAGCCCTGGATCCCATTTAGGTTACAGTGTCTACATTTGTTTGTTTGTTTGTTTATTCGTCTTCCTGAATAAGTCCCTCTAAGTAGGGACTCAAAACTGTCCAGGGCTAGCCGGGCGGTGGTGGTGCACGCCTTTAATCCCAGCACTTGGGAGGCAGAGGCAGGCGGATCTTTGTGAGTTCGAGACCAGCCTGGTCTACAAGAGCTAGTTCCAGGACAGGCTCCAAAACCACAGAGAAACCCTGTCTCGAAAAAACAAACAAACAAACAAAAAACTGTCCAGGGCTGGCTCCAATTGACATTTCCAAAACTTGGGATCCTATCTCCTGTCCTGACACTTGTTCCTCTTTCACACTTTCTGCATATGTGGTCAAATTAAAGGAGAAAATCGTTTCCCTTTATGTGGTAGGAAACTGTCACGGTGTTGAAATTTCCTTCTGAGAAATGAAAATGTCAGAAAGGTGGAGCAACTGACCCGGTGTTTTTAAAAGTAGTAAGAAAATAAAATAGAGGAATAACTTAGGGGTAAAACCTGAACTGAATATAGATAGCACCGTCCCACAGGCTGGATAGGATAAAGGGGCCAAAAGGCAGTGCTTGGGGACACAGCTGTCTAGCTGCTCCCCCACATCCAGCCACAATAGCCTGAAATCGTGAGCAGAATAAATCGGTTTGTGTCAACTGTTTTGCTACAGTGATGGAAAGCCCATCTAAAGCAGAAGACAACATGCTATTCCTCCTGAACTGGCATTTCTATGGCAAGCCCAAATCACCAATCCTCCAATATTAGCTGTAGTGACTACCATAGATGCCTTATCCAGATTCTCTTGACCTGCTACCTGTTCAGAGTGTTGGCTCCTAATGGCTCAGACTGACTCTTTTCTGTTGAAACTACTTTCAGTCAAACGTGGGTCAACTCACTCAGAAGGTTACATCTTCTGACCAAGAGATCTTTGTGTTCAAAACATCAAAACTTGGCACCTGTGGTGGCACAGAGTGTCCCAGAAGCCACTAGGGAGATCTGCTACAAGTTCAAGGACTGTTTGATCTAATAGTGATATCCAGGCCAGTCAGGGCTACCCATGAGACCTTGTATCAAGAAACAAAAAAATGTGACATTTGCACACACACAATGAGGGCACACAAATAAGTAAGTGTAATTTAAAAATTCAAACCAAAACAGGGAGAGAGGGTAGAGGAGTTGATGTGATCACGGTGCACTATACAAGAATGATGCTGTAAAAAATAAAAGCAAACCAAGAGTAGAAACAAGCTGGGTGGTGGTGGCGCATGCCTTTAATCCCAGCACTTGGTAGGCAGAGGCAGGCAGATCTCTGTGAGTTCGAGGCCAGCCTGGACTACAAGAGCTAGTTCCAGGACAGGAACCAAAAGCTACGGAGAAACCCTGTCTTGAAAATCAAAAAAAAAAAAAGAGAGAGAGAGAGAGAGAGAGAGAGAGAGAGAGAGAGAGAGAGAGAGTATAAACATCTGGACTTTTTCCTGTGGACCCCACCGGATTACTTTGCTAGACATACTATAGCAAAATGCCAGAATCTGGGTTGCTTAAACAGACGAAGCAGGTTTGTGGGTGCCATGAATGTGTGTTGAGGTCAGAGGAAAACTTCTGGGAGTCAGTCTTCTCCTCCCGCCATGTGGGTTTCAGGGCTTGAACTTGGAGGCAAATGCCTTTCCCTGCTGAGTCAACTACCAGTCTGATTACTCAGTTGTTGTTGTTTTAACATTTATTTTATTTTGTGCGTGTGAGTGTTTTACCTGCATATATGTCTGTGTACCAAGTGCATGCCTGGTGCCTACAGAAGAGGTCAGAAGAAGGCAATGGGTTCCCTGGAACTAGAGGTGTAGGTCTTGAGTGTTGGGAATGGAACCTGGTTCCTCTGCAAGTGCAGATGTGTTCTTAACCACTGAGCCTTCTCTCCATCCCCTGAATACAGTTGTGATGACTTGAGTGGACTCTTTTTTTTTAAAATATTTATTTATTTATTATGTATACAATATTCTGTCTGTGTGTATGTCTGCAGTCCAGAAGAGGGCACCAGACCTCATTCCAGATGGTTGTGAGCCACCATGTGGTTGCCGGGAATTGAACTCAGGACCCTTGGAAGAGCAGGCAATGCTCTTAACCACTGAGCCATCTCTCCAGCCCCCTTGGAGTGGACTCTTAAACTTCAAACAAATACTGATCTCAGAGCTTTGTGCGCCTAGGAACACCTGCTGGCAGAAGTACCGCTTCAGCCAGCTGCTCCTTCTGATGCTCCATGATTAGCAAACCAAGGCTGCTACGTGGTTGCTGTCACATCTGTGGGATCTTCCTATAAAGATGCTCAAGATGAGATGGGGCAGTTCATTTGTCGTTCAAATTAGGAATAAGCAAGCAAACGCTATATGCATGTCTGGCTTTCTCTAAATTCCTCCCCTATATGTGACACGATATCAGTTCTTACAAGCTAAATGCCATCAGTCATGAGAAGAAAGTAGGGCAAGTTTTATGCTATTTAATGAAAGCTGGAATAGAATCAAATCTTATCTGGAAAAAAAGAAAAAAATAGGGTTTTATCAAACTTCCATTCAAGATAGATTAAGATTCAAAACAAAACAAAAAATATGAACTCTCAGCTCAAAGATAAAATTTTCAAAAACTGATAAGCTCTTGCCAGCTAGGCTGGGAACAGGCTGTCCTGACATCTGGGTATAATGCATACATCTATTTATAACACATGCATCTGCATGTATCTATATGCAAAGCATACATCTATATATAAAGCCAACATGGAAAAACTAATTTATACCTTACAGTTTTTTAAAAAGTGAATTTTAATCTGGTTTTGCATGTCTTTTTTTCTTTTCTTTTTTAAAAGCATTCTTTATTTTATGTCTAGAATACAATTTACATATTAAATAACACCTGTAGTTGTGACTGATGACTCCACAAGTAATCATACATAAACTTATTATTAAGTATAAATGCTCAACAACTAGCTTAGGTTTGTTACTAACTAGCTCTTTCAACTTAAATTAACCCATATTTCTTATCTGTGCTCTACCAGGTAGTGGTACCTTTTTTCAACATGGCATATTCATCTCCCTGTTTTCTATGTGTCTGGCTGATGACTCTGCCCTTCTTCCTCCCCCCACACTCTTGTTTTTGTCTGCAAGTGCCACCTAAGTCTATCTGCCTTCCTATTGGCCATTTCCGAACCCTTTGTTAAGCCAGTGAGAGCAGTGCATATTCACAGGTACAAAAAGATTGCTCCACAGCAAACATCATAGTGGAATGATTTGATATTGTTTTCAATAGAAGAAAAAAGGGAGTTTTTTTTAATTGATAATCTGATTGGCCCATTCACTCAGGCTTCTTATTAACTCTTTTTCTAAAGATTTATTTATTTATTATGTACACATCATTCCTTACATGTATGCTTGCATGCCAGAAGAGGGCACCAGATCTCACCATAGATGGCTGAGAGCCACCATGTGGTTGCTGGGAATTGAACTCAGGACCTCTGGAAAAGCAGTCAGTGCTCTTAACCTCTGAGCCATCTCTCCAGCCCTTCTTATTAATTTTTGATAACATATTAGCCCCTATTATTTTTATCTATATTAGCCACATGGCTCGGGTACCATTTTCGTGGGGCAGGTCTCATCTTCCCCTTCTCTTGTGTCTGGACAGGACTAGGAGGAATGGGTTTCCCTCCTTCCCAGAGTTCTCCTGTTCTCATTGACCCACCTCTACTTCCTGTCTGGTTGTCCTGCATATACTTCCTGTCTGGCTACTGCGCCAATCAGCATTTATTTAAAACATAATTGACGGCTGGAGAGATGGCTCGGTGGTTAAGAGTATTGCCTCGACTTCCAAATGTCCTGAGTTCAATTCCCAGCAACCACATGGTGGCTCACAACCATCTGTAACGTTGTCTGGTGCTGTCTTCTGGCCTGTAGGCATACATGCAGACAGAATATTGTATACATAATAAATAAATAAACAAATAAACAAACAAACCAAATATTTTAGCCGGGCGTTGGTGGCGCTTTAATCCCAGCACTCCGGAGGCAGAGGCAGGTGGATCTCTGTGAGTTCAAGGCCAGCCTGGTCTACAAGAGCTAGTTCCAGGATAGGCACCAAAGATACAGAGAAACCCTGTCTCGAAAAACCAAAAAATAAAAAAAAAAAAACAAAAAAATAAAAAATTAAAACATAATTGACAGAATACAGAATTATCCCACACCACTTCTCCCCCAAAAAAGGGAGATTTTAAGATTACCAGACATCCTTCCACAGAAAAAATTTTTTTCCAAATATCTAAGTGGGTCAGTGTGATGTGTAATGCCCTCCCGCAGACTGATAACTGAAAGCTGAATGTTTGAAATCACTGCCTCAAAGCTGTAACACGTGTTGGAGTATTTTGGAATGCAAGTGGATGGATCTGGAAGAGTATTCTATTAAAGCAAGGTGATCCCAAACTCAGAAGAAAAAAAAACTAAAACAAAAAGCCCCATGTTCTTCCCAGCCTGAAGATTCTGGCCTGTACTTGTATGTGTATATATATGAAAAGCTGTTGAGCTTAGGGAAAGTCTAGAATTTAGTAAGGAGACGTGAAAAGACAAGAGAAGGATCGGTGTAGGCAAAGGCTCCGTGAGTCATGAGAGAGGGTATAAAGCAACCCCACTCCCCAGTTTCAACTCCTTCATAGTTGGTTTTGTTTTTTGTTTTGCTTTTCATGGTAGATATGTGAATTCAACTTGGTCTGCATGTTAAAGTGTCAAGGACCAGTTTTGCATTCCAAAAGAATCCAACACGCACTATTCTTTTGAGGTAGTGATTATGAACATTGGCCCGGGCTGGCTTCAAACTCTCTATGTAGCTGATGATGACTTTGAACCGCTGACCCCCTGCCTCTGTCTCCCGAGTTCTGAGGTTACAGGCACATAGCCCCTGCTTGGTTGGTCTTTCAGCCTTTTATTCCTCTCAGTTTTTTTTATTCGAAAAATGAACAGAGCTATTTTTTTTCCTGCTACATGAAACTACTTTTGTAACATTAAATTATCATACAAATACTAAAGAAGAAATAAAACAGTATAAAATATCTTACCAGGAATGATCAATGATAAGTATTAGTCCAGAGAAGGAACCTCTTCAGCTAGTATATGTCCTAGCAGCCCCTGGGCTTTCCCAGGCAAAAATATGGGCTACTTCTCAGTAGGAACAATGAACGTTGGAACTGTCATGCTGTGCAATGCATGTGGTGGGTAGTCCTTGGCTGACTCCAGCATTTGCCCATTGACTCTGCACTGATGGCTGGAAACACATACACAGTTGCCTTTGGCTTCTGAATGGGGAAGAACTTTGCAGAACCTGATGAGAGCATCATCAGAATAAAAGCACCAGAAGTCCTTGTTCAAAACCAGCGTGCTATGAGACAATGGTCTTTTATTCTGCCACTTGTATTATTTTTAATTGCTGGTTGGCCAGTAGCCAGGTAGGAAGTATAGGTGGGGCAGTGGTGACCAGGCAGGAAGTATAGGTGAGGTAATGAGAATTCTGGGAAAAAGGGAAGTTTCAATCCTCAGTCATCACCCAGAGAGAGAGAGAGAGAGAGAGAGAGAGAGAGAGAGAGAGAGAGAGAGAGAGAGAGAATGCCAGACACGAACAAGCAAGATGTGACTACCTTGCCAAAAATGTTACCAAGCCACATAGCTAACACGAGACAAGAATAATGGGCTAGTATAAGATGTAAGAAAGAGTTAATAAGAAACCTGTACTAAGGGTAGGGGAAATGGAGCGCAGGTGTGGGGAAGAGATAGAAATCTTTAATAAATAAATAAATACATACATTAAAAAAAAGAAACTGGGCTAATAGGCCAATCAGTTTATAATTAATGTAGACCTCTGTGTATTTCTTTGGGACTGAACAGCTGCAGGACCGGGTGAGACAGCAACCTCGGTCAACACCAGCAAGTTCCCATCTATGTCACATCCTGTGCCATACATAGGGGGTTAATTTGCAGGGTGGTGGTGGCGCACGCCTTTAATCCCAGCACTTGGGAGGCAGAGGCAGGTGGGTCTTTGTCAGTTTGAGGTAAGCCTGATCTACAGAGCGAGTGAGTGCCAGGGCAGGCTCCAAAGTTACAGGAGAAACCCCATCTCAAAAACAAAAACAAAGAAACAAACAAAAGGTAGGGATAATGTCCACAGGGGAAAGCTTTTTTATTTATTTTGGACAGGGGACTATTTTGATGATTAGGCACTCATATATTGTTAAGAATGTAAATTTGGCTGGGCAGTGGGTAGTGCATGCCTTTTTAATCCCAGCACTCTGGTGGTAAAGGTAGGTAGATTCTATGAGTTTGAGGCCTGGTTTACAGAGTGAAGTCGAGGACACCTGGGTCTACACGGGAAACCCCTGTCCCAAAAACAAAGACACAAAAAAACAAACAAACAAACAAAAAAACAAAAGATTGTAAATTAGTACAATATCATGGAAGAAAATATATGTACAACCACAAATTTGCTTTTCTTTTCTCTTTTTCTTTGTTTTTTTTTTTTGTTATTGCCTATCCACCTTATTCTCTACTTTCTTTTTCTCTGAAGATATGTATTATATGAAAATCAAGTATGATAGAAACATATCTGTAATCTTTGTACTCATGAAATAAACGCCAAAGAATCAGCAGCTCAACTCCAACCTTGGCTACATATCAAGTTTGAATCTACTTTAGAATCATATATATATATATATATAAAATAATAACTCCAGCACTTGAAAGGTTAACAGAAGGGCTCAAAGGTCATCCTCAGCTACACAATGGGTTTGAGGTCCGCCTGGGCTACATGGGACCCGGGTGCCCAAAAAGAATCAAACAACAACAGCAAAACCCCATATATACGCAAATAATAGTAATAGCTGTTTAGAGGGCCTGGGTGCAGATCAAGTAGCAGAGAACTTGACACCTTTGGTTCTAACTTCCCAAATGCAGAATAATATTTGCCATAGATAACTCTGGGTCCTGAGTACACACACACTGCACTCATGTGTACTTAGTTTTGTCCGTTGCCTTTGGGCAGGGTCTTGTAGGCCCACATAGATCTCAACTTCACTATGTGTCTGAGGATGACTTTGGCTTTTTGCAATCATCCTGCCCTTTACCTTTCAAGTACCCTGTGTAGCTGAAAGCTTTTTCTGTGTCCCACCCTGTCCCACAGTTGCTTATGAAATAATCACTCAGAGGCTTAATATTAATTATAATTTTTTGGCCAGTGGCTCAGGCTTATTACTAGCTAGCTCTTACATTTAAATGAACCCATTATATTAGTTTATATTTACCACAAAGCTCATGGCTTGTCACCTCACATCTTGCTTCTCTAGCAGCTGCTGGTAGTTGCTCTCAACTCTGCCCTTCTTTCTCCCTGTCTTCAGTTTGACTTTCTTGCCTTCCTATGTTCTGCCCTGATATAAGCCAATGGAGCTTTATTCATCAACCAATAAAAGCAAATATTCTCAGTTTACAGAAGAACCCACATAAGCCTGCTTTTCACTATTGTTGCTTAATGCATGTGTATATATATGTGAATGCATGTGTGATGGCGAAGTCAATGCCCTATTTTATTTTAAAGTCAATGCCATCTTATTTTAAAGACAGGATCTCTCAGTGAGCTCACATTTTGACCAGATTGACTGGCCAGCAAGCCTCAGGATTCAACTGTCTCTGTCCCACCAATGCTGGAGTTACAGGGCATGCACTGCCACACCCCACTTTTTTTTTCTTAACACAGGTTCAGGCCATCTGAACTCAGGTCCTTGTGTTTGCACAGCAAACCCTATACCCAGTGTGCATCTAACTCTCTCTACCCCCTGATTCCATAACCCATCTTGACCTCATTGATCTCCCACCCCCAGTCTTCTGAACTCAGGGTTTGACAGTGAGCAGAAGTCTAGGAGACATTTGAAGGGTAAGGACTGAATGTGTAGCTGTAGTTGCTGGGGTGAAGAGGGAGGGGAAAGAAATGTGGGCATCCTTAGAGAGCCCAGAAAGGCCCCTGATGGTTAGCCTGCAGGAGAGAGGACCTCCGTCCTACCCTCTAAAAGATGATCATTCTACTAGCAAGAACTTGCTGAGAAAAGCTCTAGGTGTCAACAGAGGCCCCGCCCCTTGTGAGACGAGCACTGAGCTCAGGTTAAGCCCACTGAAACTTCGAGCTCCCGAGACCGAGGATACACAGGTGTGGCTCCCATCATCTCTGTATGCACTAATAATGTGGAACACTGCACAGCGTCGATACTGCTACAGAGGAAGCAACTGTGGCTCACATAACTAACTGGTTAGATTAGGTAGATTAGCAGCAAGAAGCAGTTAAGGTTGGATTTGACGTAAGGTAGACATTCCTGCCTACATTGCTTGCAGATGATGAAAGAGAAATCAAGTGCTCCCCTGACTGAGGGAAGGGGTGGCTCAGATTCCTATGTATTTTGCTAGACTCCAACATAAAGCTATCCCCGCACAATATGCTTGGTTTTCTGCAAGGATGGGGATCTGTGGGAGTGGCCATGTTGGCTTGTTAAGGTGCTGACTAGTCTCCTTTTTAACTAAAGCACAAGGGGACTGGTTGTCTACACTTGAGAAGCCAGATGGACATAGGTAGATCAGCAGCAAGAAGCAGTTAGGGAGACAAATGGCTGGTCTTATTTACACACTGGAAAACACACATCACAGACACCTGTCAGTTTTAAAAGGAGGAGCTATTGCAGAGTTTGTCAACTCCAGCCCGACCTGCCCACTCCTCGTTCTGCCTTAGGGCCCTCCACTCCCTCCCCTCCCATCACAGGGTCTACCTGCTCTCCTTAAGTAGCCAAGCCTTACTAACCCAAGCATGGAAGGAACTAAAGTTCTTCCACTGCCTTCAAATCTCTCCTCAAGAGGCACTTACTTTTTATAAGATATGGAGTGAATGCACTGGCCTGTGGAATAGTGCTCACTGCCTGTCTTTACTCACCTTGCCCTATTTTTCATATGGGGGGTTGGGAAGGGTGGTGCAAATGTGTCCACCCACACTGGAGTGCCCGGATGCTGGCATCCCCTTCTATCCTCACCGGAGTTTATGAGACAGCTTCTCTCACTGAACCTAGAGCTCACCACTTCGCAGACTGGCTGGCACAGTGAGCCCCAGATCCTAGGGTCTCCCCATCCTAGCACTGAAATTGCAGGTGCTTTGTAGATGGGTGGGTCTTTTTTTTTTTTAATTCCAATACTAAGGGTTGCGCCTAGGGCTGGATGCCTGCAGACAAAGTGCTGCTGCTGAGCTACATTCCCAGCTCCCTTAATTTTTCTTCCCTAGCATTTGACAGCCTGATACACTTACATGCAAAAATGTACAGAGGCTAGGGCTATAGCTTAGAGGCAGAGCCTAGCTTGCAGCATATGTGTAAGACCCACAGGCTCCAAACCCCAGCACCAAAAGAACAGTATGTGCATTATCAGTTAGGGACAGGAGGAGACTTGTTTTTGTTGTTGTTTTAAAATTTATCGATTTATTTTTTATGTGCTTTGGTGTTTGCCTGCTTGTATTTCAGTCTTGGGGTGTCAGATCCCCTGGAACTGGAGTCACAGACAGTTGTGGGCTGCTCTGTGGGTGCTGGGGATTGAACTCAGGTCCTCTGGAAGAGCAGTCAGTGTTCTTCACCGCTGAGCCATCTCTCCAGCGCCGTGGAGAAGGTAGAAGCGTGAGAACTGTGAGTTTAAGGTCACTTAGGGCTAGCTAACAAAACTCTTGTCTAAACAAAATGAAGAAGGGAGACCAAGCCGGGGGGTTGAGGGGAAGGGAGATGGGGTGGGACTCGTAGGCTGTAGGTCCACGGTAGACTGCTTGCATAGGTGCTCAAGACCCCCCAGGTTTGACCTCCAATGCTGCAAGAATCAAAAGAAGGAAGGAACCCTGCAGCCAGATGTCCTGGAACACTCCTGTAGTACTGGCACTCAGGAGGGGGAGTAGAAGGATCATAAATTGGAGGGTAACCTGTGCTACATAATGCATACCTTAGGGTTTCTATTGCTGTGAAGAGACACCATGACCACGCAACTGTTATAGAAGGGGAAGCATGTAATTGGGACTGGCTTACAGTTCAAAGCTTTACTTCACTGTTACGGCAGAAAACAGCTGCATGCAGGCAGACATGGTGCTGGAGAAGGAGACAAGAGTTCTACATCTGGGTGGGCAGAAGTAGGAAGGGAGAGAGAACCTTTGGTCCTGGTTTGAACTTCTGAAACCTCAAAGCCCACCCCCGGTGATGTACTTCCTACAACAAGGCCATACACTCCTAATAGTGCCTCTCCCTAGGAGCCTATGGGGGCCACCACAGGGCATTTCAGGATGGTCTGGGCTCTATGATGAGACCCTGTCTTAGCAAGACAAAAAAAAAAAAAAAAAAAAAAAAAACAAGCTACAACAAGAACAGGCAGGTCAACAAAAATAAGCCAAAGGGGATCCCCACACCTCAGGGGTCAAAGTGTTCTTTCTGTGAGACACGAAAAGATGTAGTGATAAACACTAAAGGAGGAAATAGAAGACCGTGAAAAACACAGACGGTAGGAAATGCCAAGTGAACATTACCAGAGAAGACCTTCCTGGAAGCATTTCCTTAGACGACAAGACAAAGCCACCAATCCCAGCAAAGGGGAGGGTGAACAGAGATGGCTATTAAGATCTCTGGGCAGGAAAGGCCAGCCTACTGCAGCTCCCAGCAAGGTGAGGTGGGGTTAGCTACTGAGGAGACAGGTAGAGCACACACACAAAATAAATAGGAAAAAGACAAAAACAAACAGCAAATCGGAGGCCGGGCGATGGTGGCGCACGCCTTTAATCCCAGCACTCGGGAGGCAGAGGCAGGCGGATCTGCTAGGGTTCGAGACCAGCCTGGTCTACAAGGAGATTAGTTCCAGGACAGGCTCCAAAGCCACAGAGAGAAACCCTGTCTCGAAAAACCAAAAAAAAAAAAAAAAAAAAAAAGAAGAAAGAAAGAAAGAAAGAAAGAAAGAAAGAAAGAAAGAAAGAAAGAAAGAAGCAAATCGGGTGGTGGTAGCGCACACCTTTAATCCTAGCACTCAGGAGGCAGAGGCAGGAAGATCTCTGTGAGTCTGGGGCTGGCCAGAATCTAGAAAAAAAAAAACCCCTGTCTTGAAAAACCAAAGAAGACGATTGTTGCAGGAGGTCTTTCCGCCCCTCCAACCAATAGCTGCTGAGATACCAGCCCATTGGGGCGTGTGAGTTTCTCTCCATTCATAAAGCCTCTATTTCCCCTTCCTCGTTAAGCTCTCTCTTGACTTCCTGCTAGTCTGGCGACTAGACTCTTTTTTCTAGTTGTGCAGAGAGCCAAGTTGTCTTGGGATCATGATCTTGTAAGTTTTTCCTCTTTAAATAATACTACCCTAGTAATAGTAATTCCAAACTGGTGTGGCATTGTTCGTGGTTTACGCCTTTAGACGATGAAGAAGTTGTCATGTGGTGTTAGGAAGCAACAGATAATCCCTAAGGGCATGCCCTCCAGGACCCATTCTCATCAATTTGGCTCCACCTTCTAAATTTCCAGTTCTTCCTTAGTAGCCCAACAAACCTTGATGCAGAGCCCTGGATCTACCCAACCTCAGATCGACCCTCTGAACCTGCCATACCGGACTAAGGCTTCTGCGTAGGAGCCCCCAGAGACGGTCCCCATCCAAACTTCTAACGCTGGTGTCAGAGCACTTCCAGCAACTAATTAGTTTTATAACGTTTGTTCTTCGTTGTTAATTGCCTGCATCACATTTTACAGGCCCTGGGGAAGAGCAGGTGCCTGTAATTTGCCTAAAGCCGTAAATTGTCGGAACTGACGGCAGCACCAATTAATTCCTGGAGTCTCACGCTCTCTGCCAGTCTTTAAAAGGAGTATTTACTTATGATGTATATGTATGTGTTGGGAGTGCACTGCGCTGATGTGTAGCTGTTTTACTCTGCCAGTCTTTAAAGGGAGCATTTACTTATCATGTTTATATATGTGTTGGTGTGCACCACGCATGTGCAGCTGCTCTTGGAGGGCAGAGGGTGTTAGCTCCTGGAACTGGGGGTCATGGGTTGTTGTGAGCTGTATGGTGTGAGTGCTGGCAACTAACCTATCTCTGCAAGAGCAGTCGGTTCTCTTAACCACTGAGCCACCTCTCTAGCTCATCCCACCTAACCCCCATCTGCACTTTTTTTGGGACAAAAAAAAAGTCTCATTATGTATCTGGCTAGCTGGAACTCATGGATATCTGACTCCTTAATACAGGAATAGAGGTGTGTGCTAGCACACTGGGTTTTTTAGTGGTGGTGGTTGTAATGGTGGTTGTGATTTTTAAGCGAGATAGGGTCTCTTTGTAGCTCAGGCTATCTCTGAACTCACCATCTTCCTCCTCAACTCTGACTGAAATTACAGGCACACAGCACCACATCCAGGTCTGACCCTCTTCAGAAACCCTTTTGGTTAGGAAGGGGAAACGAAATAGCATTTCTGGTGAGAGGAGGGCATGGGTTTTCGTATGAACCTGGCGTCGTGTTTTGACATTGCCTCTTGCTACATAACCCGCATATACAACATCATTCTAAACTTGGAGTGAGGCTCAGTGGCACAGAGCCGGCTAGCAAGTATACCTATGGTTTCAGCACCAAGGGCATACTCTGGAGCCTCGTTTGCTTATTTACAATTACTCTTCTTTTTATTTGTTTGTGGATTTTTGTGGGTCGCTATCCTTGATTTTGGAAGCAGGGTCTGTCTCACTGTGTAATACTAGCTGTCCTGGAACTGGCTATGTAACCAGCTGGCCTCAGACACACAGAACATGCCCACTTCTGCGTCCGATGTGTGTTACATATGTCTGACCCTTTAAGGTTTCCTTCTAATATTTATTCATGTTGAGTGTGCTCAGGTGCCCGTGTATGAGCATGTGCGGCATGTAGAAGTGGATGAAGCCAAAAAGCATCTTATGCAAGGTTATTGATGAATGGAGCAGCCAGATATGGGCACTAGAAGCTGAATTCTGTCTCCAGAAGAGCAGCAAGCACTGAGCCATCTCTTCAATCCCCAAACCTCCAATTGTATTTTAAACTTGTAATGTCTCTCTTACAATAATTCAAACAATGGCGCATACTGGGAAAAGCATAGAGCTGGCAATATGGTAAACCCCTCATAAAGGCAAGGTTGATGACCTCAATTTGGCCCCCAAATGCCTGTAAAAGTGGAAGGAGAGAAATGATTTGTGAGTTGTCTCTGTACTCCTACATAAATGCTGATGTGTGCACCCTATATTCTCTCTCACACACACACAATATTAAAACATAAAAATTTGAAATATAAATTTTTATTTTAAATAATATTTATTTTATTATTTGTATATGCTTGTATATTTGTTTAAATAACTATATAAGAAGGCCAGGAACAGAGTTGCATATCTTTAATGCCTTTATTTCGAAAAGCACTCCAGGAAGCAGAAGCAGGCAGATCTCCATGACTTCAAGTTCAGGGCAGACCTACATATCATGTTACAAGCCAAGCCAAATCTACACAATGAAACCATATCTCAAAAGTAAAACAAAAAAGCCAGATGGTGGCAGCACACGCTTTAATCCCAGCACTCGGGAGGCAGAGCAAGGTGGATCTCTGTGAGTTCGAGGCCAGCCTGGCCTATTAGCGAGTTCCAGGACAGTCAGAGTTGTTACACAGAAAAACCCTGTCTCAAAAAAACCAAACAAACAGGCAAACAAAAAAGCAAAATTAAAAAAAATAAAAAACATATATAGGAGTTCTGGGCTTAGTGATACGCATCTTTAATCCCAGCATTTAGGAGGCAGAAGCAGGAGGATCTCTGTGAGTTTGAGGCCAGCCTGGTTTATAAGAGCAAGAGTTCCAGGACAGGATCCAGAGCTACAACCCTGTCTTGAAAAGACAAGACAAGACAAGACAAAACAAAACAAACAAAACAAAAAACAAGAGCCCGGGCAGTGGTGGCACACGCCTTTAAACCCAGCACTTTCGGGAGGCAGAGGCAGGCGGATCTCTTGAGGTTCGAGGCCAGCCTGGTCTACAAGAGCTAGTACCAGGACAGGCTCCAAAGCTACAGAGAAATCCTGTCTTGAAGAACCAAAAAACAAAACAAAACAAAAAAGCCCCACAATGGGCTGGTGAGTGTCATGTTATGAAGACAATGAACAGGCTGATGCAATAGCTAGATACAGTGTAAGAACCAGTATGGGATCACTGGCAGTAGCAGAAACTGATGAGACTTAAGTAAAGTTTATAGTTCGCCTAATAAGCTTGCATCTGTGTTGACTTCCTGGCTTTCCTCATCAAACTCTAGTTATATAAAATGTGGGCATTAGGGAAGGACGGCTAGACTCTTGGATCAGGTTTTACTGAATATTTGCATCTCCAGTTGCTTAAAGGAGATGACGAGGGTGATGGGCTAATATGATCTAAACAATTCTATACTATGCCATGACAATGTCATGATAAGCTATTATTACCGCTGCTGTACGTTGTTGTTGTTATTGTTTTGAAACACATCTCGCTCTGTAGCCCAGGTAACCTTGAGATTTCAGTCATCCTACCTCAACCTCCCAAGTAACAGCAGCCAGGCCTGCTTTTGGTTTGACACAAGGTCTTGACCTGTGACCCAAGCACTATTGCGTCAGATGTGTGTCTCCAGATCAAATCAAGCCAACCATGGACTCCTTCTGCCCTAGGTAACTGTGGTGGTCTGCTGAGCAGTTCAGAAGTCCCCCCTCTCTACACTATTCCCAGCACTGGACTCACTGCCTTTGCCCCAGAAACCTGGGGAGAAAACTCCTTTTTCAAGCCAGGGCTCAGTTCTCTGTTTCAGGGTGGTTTCTTTTTTCTCTAAACAAAAATAGAGGCAAATGTGTGCTATACGATCAGCTAGTGTGCAGAGCAGGGACCCCAGCTTCCTGTCCGGAGAAACACGCAAACAAAAAGTATTGGTGACTCAACTCAACAAGAGAGGCAGAAAATACGTTAACCAGCGCGACTGGGCTAGAGGGGAAGGAGGGAGCCTGAGGGAATTCGATTCATAAAGTCTGGTTCATTTGAAAAGGAAAGTCACATGCTAGGTTTAGGTTTGTTGCTCGCTCTGCTGACGTCGGAACTTTGTCGTCTCAGGGGTGGCTAGCCATTATTTCACCCCGCACAAAGAGCTCTTCGCCCCGCATGCCCCTCACTGTAATTAACTCTCACAAGCAGAAGATGAAGAATTAACCTGAGAGGTCTTTGGCTACCGCCAAGCACTCGGAGTTATTTATTTTATTTAGGCTAAGGAAATAGAGAGAAGGCCGTGTCTAGAGAAGGAGGTCTACTTCGTGGGTCATTTGCTGTGACGGCAGGCAATGAGATGAAAATTGTGTGTTTTTCTGTTGGAGGGCAAAGGGGATTTCATTCAAGAGCCCGTGGGGCTGGCACATGCCACGTCTTAGCTGGTAGTGTGCTGGTGAACATTTAACCAACAGCTTGGGGAGGATGAGAAGCTGGTTTTTGTATTGTTTGTGGACTTCTGTAGTGAAACTATTACTCTGCTCTCACGCATGGCGATTCTAGGCTCCTCACCCCACCACACGCCCTGGCACACCATGTCACCTATTCCAACACTAGAATACAATGGAAAACGATAGTTTGTGTATAATAATCGAAATGAAAACAATAACTATTTTCCACTTCATTTTAAATGTAATTTATTGAATTCAAGTTTATATAATTGTATTTTCGTAATTACTGTATTTGATTACCGGTTCATCATTCTGGAAAGTCTTTCATCAACTATTACATAGTCTGTCCGAGCTAATACCAGCCAGGTATGCCACTAAATAAGTGTATAATTCCAAAAAACAGAATGACAAGTTTGAGACCTCCTGGGCTGCATAGCAAGCTTCAGGTCACCTGGAGAGGGGAAAAAAGCAGTGAACCCAGCCTGTTAGGTGCTCTTCTAACTCTTGTGATAAAACATCAGACAAGAAGAACTGAAGGAGGAAGGTTTAGTTCTGCTCCGCCCTCACCGCCAGAGCCAGCCCATCACAGTGGGACGGGCTTGGTGCTTGAGGACCCAAGGCATTGGTTGCATTGTTTCTGAAGCTGGGAAGCGGAGGCAGATAACGCTAGTGTGCAGCTTTCTTTCTCCTCTTCACTCTGTCCCAGGTCCCCAACCCATGGATGGTGTCACCTACATTAATGGTGTGACATCCATGCTCAGTTAAACCTCCTGGAAATGCCCGCATAGACATGCCTACAGGGATGTTTCCACGGTGCTCTGGCTTCCCTCTGTTGCTCGGTAAAACACCCAGACCAAAAAGTAGCGGAAGGGAAGAATAGGTTTATTTGACTTATACTTCCCAGGTAACAGTCCGCCACTGAAGGAAGTCAGGGCAGGAATCGGAAGGCACGCTGCTTGTGATCTTATTCAGTATCATCACTTCAGATCTGAGGAATTCATTCAAAGGAAGCATAGCAGAAACCACAGAAAACACTGATTCCACTAAATCTCTAGTTTGCTCATGCTCAATCTCAACTACCTTCCTTTTATACCTACAACCACCTGATCAGGGGAGCGATGCCACCCGGAGTGGACTGTGTCCTCCTGCATCAATTAGTGAAACAGTTCCCTAAAGACATGCACATAGATTAACCAGAACTCACTGCAATTCTCAATCAAAGGCTTTCTCTTCTGTGACTCTAGGCTCTGTGAAGATGACAGTTAAGGCTAGCCAGGACATAAGGTCTCAATCCAGTCAAGAGGCAATGAAATTCATCACCACCACCCCCAAAATACCCAGCGCAAGGATTTTTGGCACATGACCACTGCGTAGTCCGGGGCTGCGCAGCAGGAAATGCGCTTTCACATAGAGCTCAGAGTTGTCATCAAGTGTCGCTTCTTGTGTGACAGTGCTGCTTCTAGCTGTTCATTCTTCTCTTGCCGAAAAAGAGAGGCCACGCCCATTACTCTGTGAGTTATCTCCCCAAGTGTCTGATTTTATAAATGAGCATGTGGTGAAGATGGCGCTGGAACTACGTCTGGTCCTCTGGAAGAGCAAATGATAAAGATGGTGCTGAACTGAAGTCTGGTCCTCAGAGCAGCAAGTGCTCTTCACTTCTGAGCCCTCTCTCCAACCCTGTCTGTTTGTTTTATCTTATTTTTCCAGACAGGATCTTATGCAGCTCAGACTGGTCTTAAATTCACTGTGTGGTTTAGAATAGCCTTAGTCTTCTAACCCTTCAGCTTCTATCCCCAGTACTGAATTACGTGCCGTCTTTTGCCGCCATGCCTCATTTATGTAGTGCTGGGTAATCATGCCCAGGGTGTTGTGCATGGAAGTTGACCACTTTACCAACTGAGGTTCTCAGCCCTAACATTCTCATTTTAGACATAGAGAGTCAACACACAGAGGCTTAGCATCATTTCTGATTCTACTCTACAAAAAAAAGTTGTATGGGAATTCTGGCTTGTGATGCTCAACACCATGGTGATTGCAGTATGGTTTGTGGCTGAGGTGGAGTGGGGTAAGAGCAGGTGGCAGGGCGTACGTTTCCCAGCTCTTTGGAGCCACTACTGAAAAACTGTAGACAGCAGGATGTGGTGATCCAAGGCAGGAATCCAGTGCTTGAGAGGAAGGGCGGGAGACAGTGGATTTCAGACCAGGTTGGGCTTCACAGTAAGTTCTAAGCTGCTTTGGTTTAGATAGGCTAGCAGAGATCCTGTCTCAGAAACAAACAAAAATCAAGAAAATATTTTAAAAGAAAGAAAAAAAAATCAACAATTTGGGACTAATCTATCATTCCAATTCCTATTTTTTTTTTTTTTTTTTTTTGGTTTTCGGAACAGGGTTTCTCTGTGGCTTTGGAGCCTGTCCTGGAACTAGCTCTGTAGACCAGGCTGGTCTCGGCCTCCTGAGATCCGCCTGCCTCTGCCTCCCGAGTGCTGGGATTAAAGGCGTGCGCCACCATCGCCGGCTCAATTCCTATTTCTTATGTGGCAAATAAAAGTTTTAGTCATACATGGCGGCACGGGCCTGTAATCCCAGCACTCAGGAGGCTAAGGCAAGAGGACTGCCAAGAGTTTGACACTAGCTTCAGCTCCATAGTGAGTTCAAGGCCAGCCTGCTCTACTTGGTCTACAAGATCTAGTTCCAGACGGCACCAAACTACACAAATTCTCAAAAAAACAAACAAAAAACCAACAACAAAAAAAGGAAAATAGCAACTTTTCATATACTGTTTTTTTTTTTTTACTTTCTTGAATGGAAAAACTGTGGTTTTGTTGTTGTGTTATTTCTTTGTTTTAATGGATGGCAAATCTGGAACTCGCTATGTAGACCAGGCTAGCCTCAATCTCAGAGATCCACCTGTCTCTGACTTTCAAGTGCTGGGATTAAAAGAGTGGACCCACCAAATACTTTGTTTTTTTTTTTTAAATAATGTAGATTTATTAAGAAAAAAGTGAGGGATGGAGAGACTCGATGATTATGAGCCCCTGCTTCTCTTCCAGAGGACCTGGTCCTGTTATTACATGGCAACTCACAACTATCAGCAATAACATTCCAGGAACTAGAAGTTATGGTAAAAATGGTGCTGTTCCCTGGTGGCTGTAGCAGGCAGCAGGTTCTGAGACCACGATGGGCCGCGAAGGCAACGTCAGCCCATGTGGTGGGTGAGAGACAGAGACATGGATAGGCACACGCCATGCAGAGTGAGGTTGGATATTTATTTAGTGGGTTATGAAGGGGGAAAGGGGAAGGGGAGAAAGAGCAGGGAGAGGGGCAGAGAGAGAGAGAAACAGAGAGAGGGGGGAAGGGGGAAGTGGGGAGAAGAGAGAGAGCAGAAGCTGCCTCTTTGGGAGAGAGATGGAACCAGACTGAAGCAGAAGACATCTGCCCTCTCAGTAGTGGGCAGGTGGGGGTGGTTAGTGGGTGGGACTTGTCTCTTAAAGGCACAGGGCAGACCATTACACTGAACTTACCCTCTTCTGACCTCCTTGACAACATCAAGCATGTGATATAATATATATATATATATATACATATATACATATACATATATATACATACATATATATTGCAGGCAAAACACTCACACACATGAAGTGAAATAAGCAGGTTACAGGGCCAGTCAGTGTTATTATACAGAGAAAACCCTGTCTAGAAAAATAAAAATTAAATGAAAGTGTTGGAGGGGTTAGTGATATGGGCCAGGATTAGGAGCCCTTAATTTTGCAGACCTGGGTTGGGTTCCCACCACCCATGTGACAACTCACAGTTGGTCTAAATTCCAGGGTTCTAACACCCTATTTGGCTGCCACAGGCACCAGGCATGCATTTTGACAAATACTCATATGTATAAGATAAAATTTTTAAAAGCTTAAATTAAAAAAAATATATGTACTTTTATCCCATAAGTTGGAGGCAGATCTTCATGAGTTCAAGATCAGCCTGGTCTATTAGCAAGTTTGAGGACAGAGAAACCAGAAGGAGGAGGAGGAGAAGAAGTCCACACAGTACTGTCTCTTATATCTTCATTTGCTACAGATTGGGCGGTGTGGGCAGTTTCTTCTTAAGAAGGAGAAATAGAAAAGTCAGGAAAAAATTAGTTGGACTGACTAACAACTGGCTAGGAGCAGGTGAAACTGCCTGGAGCTGAGTGAAAGTGGGTGGGGCTGCATTCTAGAGAGGATTCCTACCTAACCTCGTCTTGTGGCTTTCTCTCAGCGAGTTTATCTGTTTAATAAACAGAGAACTTATCTAAATCTGCCCCAAGGCCATCACAAGCAGAAACTCTGGAATCAGGGAGCCTTACTACTGTGAATCAGGCTAACCTAACCTCACTGTGGTTCAGACACCTAGATGTAAAACTACCCACAGAAGACCAGACATGGTGGCTTGCGCCTGTAATCCTAGCTCTAGAGGGCTGAGGCAGGAGGATCACTATGTTCAGAGCCGAACTTGGCTATACAGAGACTGTTTCAAAAAAAAAAAACAAATAAACAGACAACAGACATAAAACAAAAGAAGAGAAAAAAAAAAAAAAGGAAGAGCAGGAGAGAAAAGGAAAAGAAAAAGGAATTCCTGCTGTAGGATGTAGACCACCATATCAGCTGAAGACAAACCTGAGGTTTGCTCTACTTAGGTTTTTCCTCCATTGATGGGCATTAACCCCACCTTTCACATGCCACAAGCTATGGCCCAGCAACTCTTTGATATAGTCCACTGTATCCTGCATTATATCTAATAGGCATGCAATAAATGTTTCTTTAAACTAGCGTCAAATATTTACTCCTGAACCCAAACGCACTGAGAGGTGTTGGAAAACATTGAGCCAATATTCTCTGTCAACTGCAGTAGGCTTTTTAGGACTCTCTCTTTCTGACCCCTTTTGGTAGTGAAATATACATACTAAAAATTACTGCTGGGAGGTGGTGTTACAAGTCTTTAATCCCAGCACTCGGGAGGCAGAGGCAGACAGATCTCACCTAAGTTCAAAGCCAGCCTGGTCTACAGTGGCAGTACCAGGACAGCCAGGCCCTACCCCAAGAGAAAACCCTGCCTTGTGAAAAACAAACAAATTTGCTTAGTGCTAGAGGGGTGACTCAACAATTAAGAGCACTTGCTGACCCTTCAGAGGACTCATCTTCAGTCTCCAGCCCCCACAGGGTGACTCACAACAGCCTGTAACTGCAGTTCCAGGAGATCTGATGTCCACTTCTTGAACCCAGGGCTGTCCGTGGCCAGCAAGGACACACTCTACGGAGCTGCATCCCCAACCCGTGAAGAAGGAAGGGGTTAAGAATGGTTAAGGATCTCCTACCTCTAACTGCCCCCGAAAGCCTTCCTCCTCAGTGTGTCTGCAATCAGTTTTGCCTTAGCATGTAGATATCACATGACATTTGTGTGTCTCAAGATGGAATCTAGGGCCCTGTGAAAGCCAGGCAAGAGCTCTACCACTAGGCTCTATTCCTGTCTTAGTTAGGGCTTCTGCTGCTTTGATGAAATTCTGTGATGAAAAGGCAAGTTGGGGAAGGAAAGACTGAATCCTGTTTATCCTTCCACATCCATCACTGAGACATCAGAGCAGGAACTCAAACATGGCATGGAGGGGTGCTGCTTACTGGCTTGTTCCCCAAGTCTTGCTCAGCCAACCTGGTATGGAGGGTGCTGCTTACTGGCTTGTTCCCCAAGTCTTGGTTGGCCTGGTATGGAGGGGTGCTGCTTATTGGCTTGCTTGCTCCCAAGTCTTGCTCAGCCTGGTTCCTATAGAACCCAGGACCATGAGCCCAGAGGTGGCTGGCCCTCCTTATTTCACTAATTAAAAATTGCTTACAGGCTTGCCTACAGCCCGATCTTAGGAGGCTTTTTCTCCATTGTGTCAGGTTGATATAAAACTCTCTGGCACAGTTTGGCTAGCCTAGAGCCAGATTTTTTAAAAAGGAATCTTAAGAAATTGGAGGAGGAAGGTTATAAAAAAAAATCAACCCAAGGCCCTGGAGTCAGTTCATCCCCCAAACCATAAGCAAATAAAAATTGGAGTAATCAATGGGAATGGGATGCTCAGCAGCCTTGCACATTGATGGCGTGGCAGACCACACCTCCCAGGCTGTCTGACCACCTGCTTGAGCTAGGTTTCCCACACCCTTTTGTTTTCAACAGGGTCCTCTGTAGCCCAGGCTGGCCTCAAACTCACTGTATTTCCTTCACCGTGTGGAAACCAGGGAATGTGCGCAGGTCATCAGGCTGGGCATGAGCAAATAAGGAGGCCAGTACCCACTGAGTGCAGCGCACATTTTGTGTGTGTGTGTGTGTGTGTGTGATTAAAAAAATACGTTTTAAAATTTATTTTTACTTTGTGTATGTATCCTCCCATGGAGGTCAAAGGACAGCTCTGGGAGTCAGTTCTCTCCTCCTACCTTGGAGTCTGGTGTAAAAACTCAAGCTATTAGTGGCCTTATTTACACAGTCATCTTGCTGTCCCTTCTCATCTTCTTTAAAGAACCACCCTGGTCCCTCCGCCCTGACAGTCAATGTCTAATTAACAGAGTCCGTTTCCAAAAGGCCAGAAAAAAGCCAAGCATGATGTCACACCTTGAATCCCACACTCACAGAGGCAGGAGGATCTCTGTGGGTTCCAGGCCAGCAAGGGCTGTGCCTCAAGCTAACTAAAAGGGAGTGAGGGCAGAAGGATTTTCTCAGCCTTGATGGCTCACCAGGACAGTTCACAGTGTGTGTGTTTCTGACTAAAAAAACCCAGCCCAGATCCCACTGATGGGTAAGCCATTTTCTGAAGTTAAACCTGCCAGCTGCTAATCTCACAGGAATGTTCCGTTTCTGGTGACTTTAGCAGATGGCACTCTTAGTGACAAAATTGTTCAAGGAATTTCTCTCTTTTCTCTCTCTACTCCTCACATATATATGCATCTCTGCTCATGAACAGAGTTTCTCTGTGCCAACAACCCTGGCTGTCCTGGAACTAGCTCTTGTAGACCAGGCTGGCCTCAGACTCACAAGAGATCTTCTTGCCTCTGCCTCCCAAGTGCTGGGATTAAAGGTGTGTGTGCCACCACACGGCAACAAACACTTTATAAATCCTAAAACACAACCATGAGTGGAAACTGGTGTGGGTCACTGACAGCACCAGAGTAGCCTCAACCATCACATAACCCTGTTTAAGCAGTCAAAAAAAATTATACATTTTTCCTTAGTCACGCTCACATTTTGCGGAGAAGAGGGTGAGAAAGGGGTCTCACTACATAGCCCTGGCTGACCTAACCTCACTGTGTAGACCAAGTTGGCCTCAAACTTGAACTGGTCCCTCCTATAGCTAGGATAAAGCCTGGCATGTAACAAATAGCACACATCTGTAATCCCAGTGGTTTTATGGTGAGATGGGAGCAGAGTTCAAATCCAGCCTCAGTTATTTACCAAGTTTGAGGCCAGCCTGCACTGTCACGAGATCCCATCGTGGTGGTAGTGGTGGAGGGAATATATACCAAGTTGGATACTGCCGCTCTGGTCTTCCCGGTGGACCTTCAAGTTGCTCAATCTCAATATCCCTATCATAGAGGGGAATTGCCAGCGTGGTTCATAATGTTTGAATGAATCTACAGATAGTATGCTAAGAGCCCAACTCAGTGCCTGGCATACAAAGTTCTCTGGGAAGCCCGGTGTCATTTATCCAATGGGATAAATACAAGGATTACGTTTTCACTTTGGTTTTTCTTCTAGATCCCAGGTTAGCTGCAAATGTGATTTCCTATCCTCCTGCCTCTACTTCTGAAGTGCTAAATGACAGCCATGGGATGCCATGTCCAGTTTATGCAAGGATTAAACCCAGGACAAGCATCTTGCCAACTGTGCTAACCACCTCCACCCTTTCTTCTTGTTTGTTTGTTTGTTTGTTTGAACGCGTCTCACGCCTGACCGTATTAACCCTTAAACTGCACAGTCCTACACCGTAACAAGGCCTCTTTGGAAATCGCTGCTTTCCAACAGACTTTCCTCCCCGTTTGTGTTTGGCTCTTAGGACAGCAGTAAGAGGCTTTCACGTGACCCTAGCTCAGCTTTCACTGCTTCAGACTTCAGAACCGAAAGTAGGGTAGTGCGTCACCCTCCCTGCCCTCTCACTGGGCCTTTCTGGTCCTAACCAAGTGTAGAAGTGTGAGCCATCCTTACCCTGCCCCCACTTCCTCTCTTCTTTTTGGAGATTTCCCAAAAGTTGAGTCAAAAACCTATTCTTGCGTGCATGTGTGATTTTGGGACAGGGAAGCCAAGGCCTCAAGCAAGCAAGGTGGGCACTCTCCCACCGAACTATACCCTACTCTAAAACTTGGTTCTGACAACTCCCACTCCCCTGCACTTGTAGTGTCTACCTTCCAATGCACTCAAGGGCACGAGGGGTGCTTACAAAAGCCCCCGGAGAAAAAACACGTGCCCAGTGTTGAGTTAGACTTTGACACGTGACCTTTAAATCAAACCTTAGGAAACTATCATGTGCTTTGTATTGAATTGCATATGAATTATTTTGGACCTGGGTTTCATTCCTTATTAGCAGGGAGGAGGCTGGGATGGGTCATTTAACCTCTCTGGGTCTCTTTCTTTCTTTCATTTGTAGGATATCTTCTGAGAGCTCAAAGGGTTGGTTTGTGGGATAAATGAGTGCCACCTGCTTCTCACATGACAGCCCCTAATGCCAACCCCCTGTCCCCTTAACTAATTGTTTCCCTTTGCTATACTCTGCGTGTTGCCCCCACAGCCAGCATTGCTGAACTCTGGTTACTTTGCCCTTGCTGTTCCCCATTTCCTATGCCTCAGGCTGTTGGTTCTTCTCCCTTTCTGCCCAGCAGAGAGGGTCCACTTTCCTTCTCCAGGCTCAGGAGGCACTGATTTTGTTTGTTTGAAGTCTCCTGTTGCAGGGATGGGCCTATACCATCCGTTCCTGCTGCTGAAGTCTTCGGCATCAAGGTCTCCTGGGCAGCAAACATTTAAAACATCCCCAAGGCTGGGTCCAGAAAGTCAGTGTACTTACGGGTGTGTGAACCGGCTGCAGCTGCGGCTCCACCAACTGCTTTGGCTGCCTCTACAGGATCGCATTCCCCTTGGGGCTATTTTACCCAGCCTCAGCTGATACCAAGTTTGGGTTTTACCACCCAGTGATAGAAACTGCAAACACAGCAGCTCCCTTTGAGGACTGAAGGCCTTTAGGTGCCTGAGTCTTTATCTAAAGTCATTTTTGTAACGGGTTGGAAGGCACTGTTTGTGCTACCCTCAGGCGCAGCTTCTTTCACACCCTTCAATTTACTCCCTGGATTCCTGGGCAAGGCAGCCCGGAGACCAACCGGCAAAGAGATGGAAGGGTCCACGTCCTCTCAGATCTTCGAGGCAGGCCCTGTGGCGGAGCATCAGGTTCTAACCTCTTCTCCAGGTAGGAGAAAGATGCCCCCGAGCCAGGACTGTGGGTCAGGAAGATGGCTTCTGACTGCATTCGGTGAGCAGAGTTATGCAGGAAATCAGCACGCTTGAGGACTCATTCATTCGTCAAATATTTATTGAGCTTCTACTCTGTATAAAGCATCCTGCTGAGGCTTTGGTTTAAAGACAGTAAGTCATAGTTTCTAGTGAGAGCAAAGTCAAACACGCCCACATACGACTGCAGGTCCAAGGCTGTGTGAAGAAGGCCCAGGACCTTGGGGGGAGGAAGCCCTCAAGCCAAGGATGGTGGAGCTCGACGGGTGGGATGTACGTCACAGAACCTTCCAGAAGCCGAAGCTCAGGGGAAATAAATGACGTCAGGGCCAGGCCAGGGAGAAAGGGGCTGCTGGTTTGGAATCCCTGAAGAAGACCTGTGAACAAACTGCAATACCCTGGCTCATTTAGATGGTCCCAGAAGCAGCAGCCCAGAGTTGCCATTGGGAGAGACAGGAGTCCTTGTAGAGCTCACCTAAAGGTCACCAGGAGGGCAAAGCTGGGTGAGGAGTTGCTCCCAAGGGCGCCTCCGCTTTTGCCTAGGGCAAAGAAAAGGCCATAAGAAGAACACGTGGGTACTGGTGGCGTTTATTTTCTTTTCGTCTTTCTGGGTGTGGCGTGTCTGTGCGCATGCGTGCGTGTGTGAGTGGATGCCAGAGAGCTATCTAGGCATATCCACCTTATCTATTTTTAAAGATTTATTTTTTATGTATATGTCTGGATACCTATGTGAGTTTATGTGTACTGCATACGTGTGTGCCTGTGGAAACTAGAGCCCCTGGATCCCCTAGACTGGGAACTACTGCAGATTCTTACA
>CAWTZC010000830.1:0-19726 GCA_963919715.1 Microtus obscurus | reverse complement strand
ATATAGGCATCTCCCGAATATCAACCTTCATCAGAAGTGCGAAAGGGAGACAGAGACAAAGCACCCACATTGGAGCATTCGGACTGGAAATCTCAAGGTCCAAGTCAGGAGCGGAAGGAGAGAGGCAAGCAGGCAGGGAGCCTTCAGGACTGCAAGGGGGTGTACCGCCACACTGAGACAGTGGGGATGTTCTGTCGGAAACTCACCAAGGCCAGCTGGCCTAGGTCTGAAATGGCTAAACCGCCCTAAATGCATGGACAATGAGGACTACTGAGACCCTCAAGAACAATGGCAATGGGTTTTTGATCCTACTGCACCTATTGGCTTTGTGAGAGCCTAGGGCAGTTTGGATGTGCTCACCTTTACTAGACCTGGATAGAGTGGGTGGTCCTTGGCCTTCCCACAGGGCAGGGGAACCATGGATTGCTCTTTTGGTGGTTGACGGAGAAGGGGGATTTGACTGTGGGGGAGGGGGAGGGAAGGGGAGGCTGCGGTAGGGAAGAGACAGAAATCTTTAATACAAATAAATAAATAAAATATGACTATATTGCTATTATCAAGTTAAGCACATTGTACTTCCTCTTAACCATTTTTTAAATCCTTAAATAAAGATTTATTGTAGATAATTGATAATCTAATCAATAACTTATCATTCTAAAGCTTTGCTTTTGTTATGCTCTGTTTATTGTAACCAAACTTAATTTCAGTTTTTTATTTAACAATAATTAACTCTTGTTTGATCTGCATGGATATAATGCCTTAAATATTTTTTATATTTTTTGTAATTTTTTATCTATGAGGTATCTTTATAGAGACTTTTTATCAGTGGAAAAAATTGGTTTATGCAAGAACATCAAAACTATAAACAAAAAGAATCCAGCTTTGGAGGTTTATGACAAGGGATGGTGGTTCTGTTAAGCGCAGTGGCTAGGGGCTCAGAGTGATTTCTGGAAATAACAAACCATTTAATGGTTTTAATTGCAAAATGTGAATCCCTGTAACAGTTTTTCACTTATTATTTTACTTTGCAGTCTATTTAAAAGTGGACACAGAGGCATGCTTCTTGTGTCCTCTTGGATACCAGAAACAGGAAAAATAGAAAACAGAAATTACTTTTTTGAACAAACATGCTTGCTGATGAATATATGAAATATTTTTCTATCAGTTGGTCATAGTTAACTTCATAACACCACGGAGCTTAAGGCTATTGCATTCATAGGTATTGTAATTAGTGACCAAGGGAGACAGAGTCTTTATTCTTGTTTGTGTACATCAAATTTCTTAGTTCACAAAAAGAAACATAAATAAATGAAAACTATCACTTTAAGATGATTTCAGGTATGGGGTTAAATGTACACTCAAAATCTGACTTTAAAGTCTCTCAATGTAGGAATTATATTGGAAGAAAAACGTAAAAGCTAAAATATAAATGCAGAGAGGAAAGAAATAGCTATGGAATTTGCAGAATAGTTCATCATAATCAATCTATGATATGTTGAAAATATGAGATGATAAAATTTAATATATACATTTCAAACTAATATATTGTATATTGTTGTCATTTGCTTCAAACTCCTTCTGAAATTATGTGAAACTATCAATTGCCTAGTTGTTAATCAGTTGCCGTGATAATTCAGAAATAGAAATGCGTGAATGTATGAACTTCCAGTTTGACATAGCAATAGTATTTATTTTTGGAAATATGAATGACATGGAAGAAAATGGAAGTCCTGGTAATATATAAAAAATTCTTCAAATAGGTACAGAGGATGACAAAAGAGAATATCATATGGGAAGTGGCAGCACAACCTTAAAATCAAGTATCAAGGAAGATACGGGCAAAGAGTATATCAAAAAAGAGAGCAGTGGAAAAAGGTAAAAATGGTCCTAAGTTGATATTGCTCAAATATTAGCCTTTAGAGTCTGTGAAAAGCACTAAATTGGAAGAAAATATTAAAGCTAAAATACAAACAGAGAAAAGAAAGAAATAGCTAGGTAGAATTTGTAGCATAGTTTGCAACAGCCAAATATGATTGTGCCTCCCTTTTAAATTTCTGCAGACACTGATATTTGAAATAAATCAAACTGAGTTATAGCTTTAAAAAAATGGAGAGAGACTTGCTTCATTATATTTAATTAGATGTCTTGAAGGAAAATTTGGTTATATTCATTTTGTTGGAAATATATTTATCCAAAGATATAAGCGATACATAGAAATTTAATTGTTAAGTGTGATGTTTTTAGAAATAACTTTATATTTTTTATTGTATTATAATTATACAGATCCTGACATACTTCTAGCAAATTTTGCTAGGAGAATAAAATATACAAAATTTCATCTCCTAACACAGCACACTTATTCATGTCCATTCCTGACAAGGGTATATATAAACTCATTATAAAACTCAGTGTCTGTTTTAAAGAAGCAAATACAAGTGGCTTCCTTAAGCTTCAGGACTTTATAGTTTGCGTTTTTAAAATTGAGAATGTAATTACTTTGTGCATCTTCGGTTCAGGTAAGATGAAATTTGAGGGACAACTATAGTTCAATGAGATCTTAAGAACACTGTCTTACAATTCAGTAAGAATACAAGTGATAAGACTGGAGACAGAACCTTCATAGGCTCAACATAGAGGTTTTGGATGTTCTTACATGTTTCCCATATATCCTGTCAAAATTCGGGCAAGGTGAGAACAAAAAATCACAGCCTAAAGTTGTTCTTGTGCTTAAAGAACAGGAAAGAAGAAGAGTGAAAGTGAAGTGGAAACTGTTATACAGAATAACATTCTATTGCCTGCTCACACCCTCGGACTCGCTGGGACCAGACTAAATGGGAACCAGCAGCTGTCTCTTGCCTGGGACTGGCTGCTCTCAGGGATTGCTTGCCTCTACGTCAGCTGGGGAATTTGCAGTGTTCTAAAAAAATCATAAAAGTTGGGAAGCGGATGACAGTAATATTTGTGTACTGTAACCGATTGTACTGTATAAATTTGTCAAAGAAAAGATAATATAAATATTTATATTTATCAATAAATATGTCAAAACTTATCATAAAACACATAATTAGAAAAATGTACAGTAGCTTACTTTTCGTATTTATTCAAATACGATCCTGTAGCAGTGGACTCAAGCACCAAGCAATGTCAATAACATATATTAACAGCTGTAAAGCAACCCCACTCATTTTGGGAATACTTATTTGTTTCTAATAATTAATTACTCTGTTCTTTCATTTATTCATTTGTTATTTCATTATGAGAGTATGGATATGTGGCCTGCATGTGCCTGTATATACATCGTAAATTTAAAGGTACTAAAAAACCAGAAGAGGGTGCAGCATTCCTTGGAACTGTAGATGGTTATGAACCATCTAACGTGGGAGTAAAAAACTGAAATTGGATCTTCTGTAAGAACAGCAAGGCATTGCTCCCAAAAGCCTTGTCCAGGTCTCTCACTAACTGTGATACTGACCAGGAGTGGTATGTTGTTTTTTATAAAAATTAAGAGTCCTTACAGAATTGAGTCTTTGAAAAATAAATATCAAGTATAAAATCAAAAATACTATAAAAGGATTACCAAGAACTATATCCCGATTTAAAAAATAAAATGAGAAACAAAAATTATAATTGATGCTTTTATTTCATGTTTCTTGAATTAAATTTTACATATGATTTGTTTATACTTACTTTTGTTGTGGAAATTGTCAAAGATAAAGCTTGGAGTTTTTTTACTTGTGTGTCTAGAAATAAAGTTAAGCAGAGATGGGAAATTTTAGAGAAAGCATTAGATGTTCCCCAAAGCAAACAGCTTCCCACATCCTGCAGTGTCTTGCTCCTGTCCTGAGAGGCTGAATATAATTATATCATCCACATTGCGGACAATTTACTCTTTTTATATTATGAATTTCCAGCCTTCCCAAAGGGTTTCCGGACCTCACTTTCTTAGTCTTCTGCCATTCTACCATTTTTAATATACGATGAATTCCTTGTATAAGAGAAAAAAAGTTAAGTTCTATATTTTTAATGACAGATTTGAAGTCAAAAGGGAAAAAGAGTGATTTCTTTTTAAATTATACATATTCATGTCTGTGTGTGTGTATACTATTACATGTGTATGCATACATTTGGTATATGTACATGAGTACAAGCTAAAAGAGAATTTGCAGGTTTAAATCATTCTTCATAGAAGAAGCTGGTTCTCAGCTATTAGACTCAGGTTGTCAAGGTATGGTAGCCAATTCCTTTTACCTACTTAGTTATCTTGTTTGGTTTGACTTGATGATATTTTTTTTTAGGAAATGAATAGTTGTTTTTCCTCTAAACTAATTTAAAATATAAAAAGTAAAACTCAATAATATATTTCATTTTTTACTTGACCAAAAATATATGACTTATCTTGCTATTCTAAAATAATCTATCACAAAAAGTAAAACTTGGAGACATTTCTCAGGTAAATAAGGGGAAATTAAAGTAGCTGCATACAATGAAATGAATGGAGAGAAGTTATGTTCCTGCTGACGTTTATTCTTGGGACACTCCATGAACCCAGAAGTAATTATTTTTATGAGTTCAGCCAACAGCCTTTTCATGATTTTATGCTATTTCTCAAGGAATTAACTTATTTAATGAATTTGACACTCTCAGTTAAAACAAAACACATAAAACCACTTCTACTTTCTGGTGAGACAGTTTAAGATGCAATAATTGTGTTCTGCAATGTGGGAATGAATACTGTTCCACATAGTTTAGATATAGATGATGAAAACTGAATCCAGCTGTCTGTTTAGAGAAAAATGAAAAGCAAGGGAAACAGAGTTTAAATTTATTTCTTCTTAAGTTTTATATTATGATAATGCAAAAATTCAAGATGCTATTCTTTTTCACTGCTGAATAGTACTCTAATGTATAGATGTGTGCTCACATTTTCTTTATCCAATTCTTCAGTTGATGTGCATCTAGGTTGTTTCCAGGTCCTGGCTATTACAAATAATGTTGTTACGAACATAGTTGAATAATTAGCTCATAGCTATTGCTGCGGGAGGTCCATCCGCCCTCCAACCAATAGATGCTGAGATACCAGCCCACTGGGGCGTGGTTTCTCTCCCTCAAAAGGCTTCTATCCTTCCACTGGCTCTCTGGACTTCCTGTTCGCTGGCGTATTAGACTCGCTCCATGGATTGCGCAAAGGGCTGTTGTCTGGGATCGCGATCTGTAAGTTTTTCCTCTTTGAAACAAATACACCCTATTACTAATAATTCCAAACTGGTGTGGCATTGTTCGTGGCTTACACCTTCACCTGGCGCCCGAACGCTTGGCTTTTTAGGACCCCTAGGCTGCCAGCCGCGGAGCCGTTTGCATGAGCCTTCCTTCCTCGAGCCAGGTGGAAGCTGCAACCCCCAGGGTGACTCTAAGCCATGTGGAGGCATAACACAGCTTCTGGGTTATTCTTCTCTACCCCTGGATTCTGGGTTTATGGTTCCAAGTCACGCTGATTTTTGTTTAGTTTGTGACTTAGGCCCCAGTGCCAAGTCAGGAGATACACTTGGCCTTCAGGCCCTACAACATCCAGAGAGGACAGATCTCTGAGGCCGACCAGGTGGTGGTGGCACGCGCCTTTAATCCCAGCACTTTGGGAGGCAGAGGCAGGCGGATTTCGTGACTTAGAGGCTAGCCGGAAGTAATAGGTAATATGGCAGTTTTTGCTTCCAGCATGAATTTCACTGTTTGGGCTACCAATGTGCAATGGGTCTTAATCATGGCAAAATTTATATGACTATGAGGATAACTTAATTTACTGGTTACTATGGTTTAGTATTTTTTTGAATATTCTACTTCATTTAGGAAGATTATAGTACTCCCAAGTAATCCATACTATCTTTACTAGAAACTCTTGCAGTGTGTCAGGAGACTCAGGATTCAAAAAAGAGGCAATAATAAAGACAATAATGAAAAGACTTGAAATGCTTGAAGAAATGATTGGAACTGGTGAACAGAGTAATAAGGCACAAGGACAGGATACAGCTCTTGAGACCTGCTTACCCAGGCTTTTAGACTCATACACCTATACTTAATTCTGACAAAACGCCACCTTCTAAAGGCTCAAAGGGAGCCAGAGAAGCTAGATGGATGCCAATAGCAATGAATGATCTGAAAGAAATTAAAATTGTTACAGCATTTTGGGCTGCAATCCGCGATATGTAAAGGAAATGATAAGGACTTGGGCTTCTAATCTAGGAGCTACCCCTATGATTTCCATCAGTTAGTGTCTGTAGTTTTAGATAAGTGGGACCTTCCTTGATGCTTGGAATTTATTTCAGAGAAGAATCCAAACATATGGAAAAGCAAGGAAGAGCAAAAGGTGTTGGAGGTTTCCCAAGATCAAATTCTTGGTGCAGGGAGAATATGCTGATCCACAGGTCCAAGCTCTTTATGACGATGAAGTACTGAGTCTAAGTCACCAAGCAGCTTTAAATGCTTGGAATTGGATACAAGATCCAGCAAAAAGGGTTGAATCATATACCAGAATTAGGCAGGGACAGAGAGAACCTTTATTGACTTTTTGCAAAGATTAATTAAGGCCCTGGACAATAGGGGTAACAGACCCAGAATCTAGACGAATACTTCTTGGAATCTCTAGCATTTGAGAACGCAAACATAGAATGCAAAAAGTATACTTGGGCCTTTAAAGTCTAGGGATCAGCACCTATGGATGAATGGATTCAGATGGTCATAGAATGGGAATGCTGAGACATTTAGCTATAATGATGAATCTTGGGTAGGAGAAGTCTATTTCACAGCACTGAGGAGACATCAAAACTGCCAGGTGTTTTAATTGTAGGTAAATTAGGACATCTGGAAAAAGGGACTGCAGGCAACAGAATTTCTAGGAATAATATCTCCTCTGGGAATGACAAAAATAGGAGACCTATGGGCCTTCAGGTATATGTAGGAGATGTGGTAAAGGCCGTCAACGGTCCAACGAATGCAGGTCAACAATCACAGACAAACAAGTGCAACCCGATCCCATTGGGAAACTCCCTGGAGGGGCCTCTCGTAGGCCCCGGAGCCACAACAGTGGCCCAGTCATTCCCAGTCACAGTGGAGAACGTGCCTCACCAAGAAAATTAAAAAGCTCCAATTAAAAAGTAACACTGGCCCAAATGATGAATTATGTGTGGAGGATGAGCCAAAAAACCCAGTAGGACAGAGTAAAACGTATATTTTGGCAGACTTCTAACAACGACCAAAGACCAAAGCTAAAAAGTCTGTATAAATGGCATATTTATTGAAGGCTTATTAGACACAGGTGCGGATGTGGCAGTATCACTACCCCAGAATCTTGGCATCCGAATTGGCCTCTTCAAGAGGTAGATGTTCAAGTTTCCGGAAATGGGAACCCATCTTGTGTAAAACAAAGCACAAGATGGGTTGAATGCATAGGGCCTGAAGGGCAAATAGGGAAGACTAAGGCCATATATAGCCAATATTGCAATAAATTTATGGGGCCGTGGACCTGTTACAGCAATGGAATACCCAGATTAACATTCCTGCAGTTCCAGGAACTCATAATTCTGGGAAAGATATGATGAGGTATTATGGAAAAAGGTCACCAGCCATTCAGGCTGTACAAGAACACATAGAAAATACCAAACCTTAAAGGTACCAACAGCCCTACCTTTAAAATGGCTAACTGAGAAGCCAATATGGATCAAACAGTGGCCTCTAGCTGAAGATAAATTACAGGCATTGGAACAGCTGGTCAAAGAGCAATTAGAAGCTCACCATATTGAAGAATCAACCAGCCCTTGGAATTCTCCTGTGTTTGTTGTAAAAAAGAAATCTGGTAAATGGAGAATGGTGAAGCAGATCTAAGAGCTGTCAACAAAGTAATTCAAACCTAGGGCCCACTACAATCTGGAATTCCTTTGTTTCTCTATTACCACAAAGTGGATGGCCTCTTATAGTTATTGATTTGGTATTTGCTTTTTCACTATACCGATACAAAAAAAGGATAGAGAAAAAATTTGCCTCTCACGGTAAGCCTACGTATAATAATTCTCAGCCTAATAGGAGATATCAATGGACTGCTTCCTCCCACAGGGTATGCTCAATAGTCCTACATTGTGCCAATATTTTGTAAGTGTCATTGGAAATAATTTGTAAACAATTTCCAAGTCCATAATTTATCATTACATAGATGACATCTTATTATCTGATTCAAAATAAAGAGATACTTAGAAAGGATGTTTGGAAGAAGTAAAGAAAGCCTTGCCTAGGTGGGGATTACAAATTGCCCCTAAAAGATTCAAAAGAGGAAATTCTATTAACTACCTAGGCTACAGAATAGGGTTAGAGAAAATTAAAACGCAAAAGGCACAAATTAGGAGAGACCGGTTAAAGACTCTTAATGACTTCCAAAGATTGTTGGGAGATACTTCAGCTCTACGTACCAGCTGTTGGGATAACACCCGATCTAATAGTTCATTTAAAGAAAACCTTAGATGGTGATAAGGATTTGAATAGTCCAAGAAAAACTGACGAAGCTGAAGCAGAACAGGAACTGCCAACGATTGAGGAAAAATTACAGGAAGCACATGTGGATAGTGAACCCGAACCTTAGCTGCATCCTAATCATATATTGCCTTCCAGAATTTCTCCTACAGGGATTCTAATGCAGAGGGAAGATATTATTCTAGAGGGATATTTATACCTAATAAAACCGAGTCAAAATTTAAAAACCTATGTGGAAAAAGTCTCTGGAATTAATTATGAAAAGGTAAGCTGGAGACTTGTCGCTCCAACTAGCAGGTATAGACCCAGCAGAAATTATAGTGCCTTTTTACTACTGAAGAAATAAAAAAGTTGTGGGAAGACAATGAACCGTGGCAAAGAGGCTTTGTGCTAATTTTTTGGGAGAAATTAATAGCAACTATCCCAAAAAGTGGAAGACACAACCTCATAAGAGAAACTTTTGGATCCCAAAATTGCAGCGCCACAGCTCCAACAACTCAGAGCCAGCACAGCTTTACTACTGATGCAAATAAATCAGGGAAAGCAGTTAAACACAAGTGGGATGAATTGAGAAGGTAGAACAAAGCCCTTATACCCCTGTCCAGAAGGCAGAATTATATAAGGCCATTCTTATGGTGCTAAGGGATTTTAAAAACTCTCTTAATATAGTTACAGATTCACAATATGAGGAGTTATTACACAATGAAACTGGCTGAATTAATACCAGATGACACAGAGTTGACTTCATTGTTTATCCAGGTACAAGAATCAGAAACAGGCTTTTCGAACATGTACATAACACACACATCCGTACTACACGGGTCTGCTTGGTTCTCTAGCGCAAGGCAACGCTGAGATTGATCAATTATTGCTTGGAAGCGCGTTGCAGGCCCCCGTGAATTTCAGAAAAAGCATCATGTCAATAGAAAAGGCCTAAAGAAAGAATTTTCCATTACTTGGCAACAAGCTAAGGGACATTATAAAGAGAGATGTCCTACTTGTTCTTTCTATAATCAAACACGGTATCTGCAGGGAGATAACCCAAAGGGAACGAAGAGAAATGAAATCTGGCAGATGGATGTGTTCCGACTTTATGGAGTTTGGTAAATTAAACATATGTTCACCACACCATAGACACGTATTGAGCTTTTCAATGGTACTGGCCCTGAGCTCAGAAAAGGCAGATTCAGTAATCACACATTATTGGAAAGTCATGGCTAGTAGTACATAAAATAACACAGATAATGGTCCAGCGATATGTATTAAGAAAATGAACGCTTTATTGCTTATTATAATATAAAACACATTACAGGTATACCAAACAATCCTACAGCAGTCAGGCAAAGTTATAGAAAGATCAAATCAGCGACTATAAAGGATATGCTAGGAACAAAACAGAAAGGGACTGAAAATACCCCCCAGAAATAGATTACATAATGCTTTATTAACCTTGAATTTTCTATTACGCCAAAGGAACAACAGCAGCAGAAAGACATTGGATAATGGAAAGGTCTGCTGAACCAAATCAACCGATTTATTTCCAAAGACTTGCTGGACCCCTTAATGGAACCAGGAGATGTCCTACGCTGGGAGAAGGGGTTTTGCTCTTGTTTCCAAAGGGAGAAGAAAAAATGGGATACATCAAAATTAATAAAGTTTCAATTGGGAAGAGGAGAAACCCTTGGAAAGGAGAAATGACAACTCATCCACAATGATATTCAGTACGAGGTGGTAAGAAAAACATATAGAATGGGGGCAGGGTTCTCAAGTTCTTATCTCCACAGGCAAACACTCACCTTTGAAAAATTCAAGGGACCCTGAATATTTGGATACTGACAGATGGAAAAAATACCTGCCCAATAGGGAAATATCAAGAAAAACGGAATGGGTTGTGTAAGTAAAAACATATTAAACCATATTTCTAAATTTATAGAGCTGGTTTTGAAGTTGGACTCTGGCTCGTCCCCAAAAAGCCTGTAGTGAGAAAAACCCAGAGCTTCTGGAGTTTCTGTCTCATGTCAAGGGGCTATTATATGGGGACAGAAAGAAATATGAGTATAGAAAACATCTTTGCTTTTCTTCACAAACCTACCATACCTTCTACTGAATAGATCTATCATGCCTTTCACTGAATATATATATATATATATATTTGTCTATATAATTAATGTTTAAGTTTTTTACAGTAAACAATGAGCCCTTTCTAAGCGACATTTGAAGTTTCCAGGAAGAAGATGGGTAGCCCCACAACAACAACTCTACCTGGTTGATATGACGTCATGATACTGATAGCGCTACTACAAGACCTGTTTTTGGGTACCAGCTGCACAAGAAGATCCCAACTTGGTTAGCTGAAATGGTGCACATCTTGTCGAACAACAATCTGGCTAGACCTCCACAAAACACTCAGAGACTATTTGCAATTTTGAAAAGACACTGATCTTGAAATTTAACCATCATTTTAGCTTTCAACAGGATCCCCCAGAAAGAACGCCACCCCTATGACAGCTGGTAAGCAGATTCTAGAGGATACGACGTTCCCCTCTCCCAGTAAAGTTTGCCCCCGGGTTTAGGGACATCATTTAGGGGTTGGGAAGTTAGGGGAGGAATTTTATAAGCTCAGGGATCATTTTTGAAAAAAAAAGAGGGGATGATGGGATAATAGATTTGTAATTGAGAGCTACAATTTTTAGACAAATTATATTAGTATTGATTCTTGCACTATTGATACAAAGTTAAATTATATTGACTATTGTATGCATGCATGTTTCTACCTCTGTTTAAAATATTTTTTATGTATTGACATATATTGTATCGATATATATATATTGTATATATTTACCATATTGCAGTGTACATTTCTACCTTTGATTAAGATACTTATATATTGTTTGTGTATTGATATATATTTACCATATAGCAATGTATATTTGTACATTGTTACATTGAATGTATTTGGAGGTCATTATCCTCATTTGTTACACAGATGTTTATTGTCTTAGTCTTTGAGTTAGATAGATATTGAGAATTATATGATTAAATAGTCATCTAAGTTTGCCATTAATAATTAGACAATCAGGTTATTTAGATATATAGAGATTATACCAGTATAGATAGATGATCTTCAACCTCTTCAAAGAGCTGTAGAAAATGGCCTTTAATCTAACTTGTTTTGTGGTGGTAGACAAAATTGCTTGGCAACACCACCCATTCCCGAGAGAATGTTGAGCACCAAAAGACACTCCACCTGGAGCCTTTCTTTTTGGCAGAACTGGCCTTGGGGCAAAGTAATGCCCATACCTCAACCACTGACAGATACAGAGCGTGCATCAATGGATAAAACAGAACTGTCGCCATCCTCCCAAGACAGGGTATGATAGCTTTGGGAAAAGTTTTTGTTTTGGAAAATGGTATATGTCAGTTATGTTAGGCCCCAGCCAAAGTTGGTTGCTTCAACGCTCGTAAACGCCACTTTGGGTGATTGTCCAGGGTAGTAGTGTGTCCCTGTGATTTGTTGCATGTTTTGGAAGTTGTTTTACTGGAACTTCCTAAATACCCAGGTGACATTATTTCCCTTTCTCAGATCTTCGAGGGGGTTGAAGACTGGCAACTATAGTTACTTTTCTCATGACTTGGCCAAGTTATTTATTATACAAGTCCTAAGCTAGTTAGAATAGGATATTTATACTTGTTGTATATAATTTCTGTAGGTAGGTTTAGAAATTCTTATTTAAACAAAAGGGGGAGGTTTTGGGAGGTCTTTCCGCCCCTCCAACTCA
Source organism: Microtus obscurus (assembly GCA_963919715.1). Taxonomy (NCBI): domain Eukaryota; kingdom Metazoa; phylum Chordata; class Mammalia; order Rodentia; family Cricetidae; genus Microtus; species Microtus obscurus. The sequence goes on along the minus strand of CAWTZC010000830.1, from coordinate 7,436 downwards.
ATAGCTGCTGAGAGGATACCAGCCCATTGGGGCGCGGTTTCTCTCCCTTCAAAAGGCTTCTCTATTTCCTTCTTCTGCTGGCTCTCTTGACTTCCTGTGGCTGGCGGATGACCCATTGTCAGCAAAGGGCAATAAGTTTTGGGATCGTGGATCTGTAAGTTTTTCCTCTTTAAATAAATACTACCTATTAATAATAATTCAAACTGGTGGTGCATTGTTCAGGGTTTATGCCTTCATACTATAATTGAGCATCTCTTCTGATATATTCCCAAGAGTGGAATTGCTGGATCCTGAGGTAGTTGATTTCAGCTTTCTGAGAAAAAACCCCACACTGGATTTCCAAAGTGGTTGCACAAGTTTGCAATGGGATGAGTGTTCCCCTTGCTCCACAACCTCCAGCATAAGCTATCATTAGTGCTTTAGATCTTAGCCATTCTGATAGGTGTTGGTATTGCATTTGTTGTTTTGATTTCCATTACCAGTAATGAAAATAACTTGCTATTGGCAATAGAAACAGAGACGTTGTCAAATGGAATCGGAACTAAAGCACCTGGATATTAATTCACGCTTTTCTATGGAACACATGATTTTTGACAAAGAAGCCTAAAAGATACAATGAAAAAAAGCATCTTCAACAAATGGTGCTGGCATACTAGATGCTAACCTGTCGGAAGAATGAAACAGGATCCCTATTCATGTCGCTTTTGCACAAAATTCGGTCCAATGCCGATTAAAGACCCCAACATAAATCCAACCACATGAATCTGATAGAGGAGAAATGGGAAGTAACCCCTCAGTGCATGTGGGCACAGTAGAACACTTCCAAGTATAACCCCAGTAGCACAGATAATAAGCAGCATCAATAAATAAGTGTGACCCCTGAAACTGAGAAGTTTCTGTAAAGGACAAAGGTTCAATAAAGACAACAAGGCAGCCTACTGAATGGGAAAAAATCTTCACTAACCCCACATCAGACAAAGGTCTGATTCCAAAATATATAAAGAACCCAAGAAATTAGACATTAAAATTTTAAATAATCCAAATAAAATACCTGTGTATTGAACCAAACAGAGAATTTTCATCATGTGGACGAACTTCAAAATGGCCAAAAGATACTTAAGGATATACGTTAGCTATCAGGGAAACGCAAAATTTTAAAGCAACAATATTTAGTTATGGTTTAAATGACTAAAATAAAGATTTGAAGTCTTTAGCTGAACTTGGCAACACTATCTGAAGGAAGAGAGCCTACCAGCAGTTATTCACTAAGAATTCTTGAAATGAGAAACTGGAAGTCATCAATTTATACCACATAGAGTACTGTTTTCCAAATGCTTTTCTATTTTGTTTGCTTATATTTATGATTATTAATTTAGTGTCAAGCTATATTTAAAAGAAGATGCAAATATCTACTATTAAAAAGCACAAGTTATTACAGGGGTTAACATACATAAAATATGATTCAGTATCTATTCTAGAAATGTGTATGCTATATCACAGCTGCTGATACTTAAATCACAGAGTTTCTACTTATACTTAGGAGTCTCATACTTAGCTTTATGGACCAGCTATATCAAATATACCTGTCAATATATAGTCAACTATGATATTAAATTGCTTGGTTGTATCCCATACCATTTAATAGATGACTCTTATGTGTATATTATAAAAGAAGTATCATATAAAAAAGTGATAGAACAAAATATACATATTTTAATTCATCATTAACTCTGCAAAACCTCATTTAAGATATGAGAATTACACCAGATGGTTTCAAATGAACAGAATCATGTCTGCCTTTACAGCAATTTTTAGAAGCCTGTTTAACCTCTAAGTCTTTTTATTAGTTTGAGTTTAATTTATTGCAAGCAAACTGGTCCAGGTCTGTAGCTTCAGTTCATTCTTATTCTTCTGAGTATTGGTTTTTGTTTCTATGTAAACATTTTTCATCAAAATTTTTCTACCATTTTAAGCCCATGTTTAACAAGTTATAAAATATTCACCACTGGACAGTCCCTCTGCTCTATTTCCTGTGTATGGTAAAGTAACTACACTATTTGGGAAGTTATACAGGATTAAAGATTTATGGCTCCATTAAGCTTTCTTGTCTTTTTTTTTGCCACCAAGTTTTGTTACCCCTTTTATAACTTCAGAGGTCCAACTAATATGATGGTTTTTGGAAATTTTCATTGATTATAGTAGTTTCCAGGGTTTCCTTCTCAATAACTGTTTGTGTGACTGTAAAACTCCCTTATAAATGCTGTTTTCTGCTAAAATAATCTTCCCAGAAATCTCTATCTACCATTTAATAATATGGGTGTTTGTTAGATTCTGTTATCAGTAGTAAGGAGGCCTCTTGTTCATCCTGGCCACCCAGAACCCAAATAACCACACTGAAACTAAATTATACAAATTACTGCTTTGGCTCATTAGCTCGAGCTCCTTATTGGCTAATTCTTAGATCTTAACTTTAACCCATCCCCTATTAATCTGTTGCCATGTGGCTGTGGCTTACCATATAAAGCTCTGATTTGTCTGTTCTCTGGCAGAGCTACATGGCTTTGCTCCGACTCCTCCCTTCTTTCTCCTAGCATTCAGTTTGGGTTTTTCCCTCGCCTAGCTTTGTTTTACCCTATCATGTTTTCTTTCTTCATTAATGGTAATCACAGCATACAGAGGGGAATCCCACATCAGTTATCTTGATGCAAATTGTAGTCACAAAATAAGGAATCTTAACTAAAGAATTACTTTATCAAATTGGACCATTGAGGAGATCCTTGATTAAATATTAGTGAGGGAGATCCCAGATTACTATATTTAGAGGAGATCCCCTCTCTAAAGCGTGGTCTTGGTTGTATAAGAAAGTAAGCAAAGCAAGCTATGGGACAAAAAGCAAACACTTGTGTTCAGCTGTTTGTTTAGCTTCTGTCTCCAGGCTCTTGCCTAAGTACCTGCCTTGAGCTCCTTCTTTTGTTTCCCCTTCTTGATGACTTTAACATGTAAGTTAAGTAAACCCTTTTTCAAACTGCTGGTATAATTGTTTAAAAGATTTTATTTATTTTTGAATTTGTGGCCAGTGCTTGTTTTGCCTATATTCATATATGTGTACTAATGATTTCTGACGCCTGACAAGATTGGGCAGACAACTTAGGATTCTGGAACTGGAGCAAAATATGGTTGTGCTCCACAACATGGGTGTATACACTGATTCTCTGCCATAGCAACAGGGTACCCTGAACTGCAGCCTTTTGTACTTGATTTTCTTTCAGTTAGCAACAGAAACCAAAATATGACAGCATTACATTTATTTGGATACTATTCAAATCATTCAATATGATTTTCAGTGAGTCATGAGGCATTAAAGTGAAAAACACATAACCAATCCACTATTCACTAATACAGACACTTCACAAGGTGATAATAAATCAAGATGTATAATTTCTCCCTTGCTTTCCTTCTTTTTCTCTCTTTAATTCCATTTCTCTCATTGTCTCCCTTTTTAATAGATATTTTCATTTTTTGCTTTTAATTTTCTAGATTCACCTTTAATAAGCAGCATAATTCATCAAATTGTTCCTTTTCATATATTAACAAGCGATGTTATCTTATGAATTTAATAAGTATAAATCCATAAACAACTTAACCAGAAATAAATTATTTAATATGTAAAGTATGCATTTAATCACAAAATAGGTAAGACTTCTGAAAATTTTGATAACTAGTGGCTTTTTTTTAGCAAATATGATATCTTTACGATACATGAAAAAATTCACTAGAAACTTATAAAGTGTCTAAGAAGAAGAGAGGAAGAAAAAAAGAGGATAATGATGAGAAGGAGGAGGTAGAAGAAACAACAGAAATAAAAGCAACATCAAAATTTACTGTGTGTTCTTTTTTGGTCTCTGTGGGGAAAGTCTATATATACAGAACTAGTATCCCCGAAGTCCATACTTGTTGGTTTGAGCTAAGGAAAGAGAGATAGAGTGGGCTAGACAAGTGATGTAATTATACTTTTAAGGTGAATGTACCAGTTTGTTACAACTATTTCTAAATACAAGAAATGGCAGTGTGGAAGTTGGGTTTTTCTCAGTCAGAACCAGACAGAAATCCTAGACAATGAAGAGAAATTTATAGCTTGTCAGAAATTCAGTGGTTCAGTCCACTTACTGACATGCTTTACCAACAGTAGAGGTATTTGGACTGCAGTGATTAACTGGTGTATTAGAAGATAGTGTCATCTGAGCAAGTCCAGTACTTTAAACATCCTTGTCTAAGTGGCTGATTTATCACCTACTGCTTATCTAGGATAATCACAGGACAACATCACCCAGAACATTTTTTCTTTTACATTCTAAAGCTGTATATTTCGTATAATTTTGAACTTAAATATGTTAAATTGAAATATTTATGGGCCTAAAAATGAGTTGAGTTAGAGATAAAGATTCAGATTTGCTTGGACATTTAAAATGAAGTAGAACATGGGGTGATCATAGGAGTTGATTTTTAACTAAAACCATTACACTGTTTTTCTTCTCAATGAAGTCAATCTCATTTAATCATTATAAATCCATTTGATCAGTTTCCCATCTATAATTTCATATGAGAAAATAAAAAATAAGCTTGAAAGCACAAAGTTGTTAACTGAAAAGCAAGTTTTTACATAGATAACATTTCTATGCACATGTTTTTGAAAACAGAAACTTTGTCTCTGCCAACCCTAAGATGGCTCCCTTTAATTAAGATGTATTTTTCTGCTCCCCTAACCAACCTTCCTTATCCCACCCTATCCCGTTTCAAGATCCCCCCACCTCCCCTTTTCACATTTCTCTCCCTTCTCCCTTACTCCTCCCACCACACCCTGGCAGATCCAATTTATTTATCTGCAATCTAGTCTAGTTCCCAGCTAACCAGGAGGATAGCTATATGTTTTTCTTTTGGGTTCACCTTCTTATTTTGTTTCTTTAGGATATCATATTATAGACTCACTGACCTTTATTTATCTCTAGAAATCTCAATTATGAGTGAGTACATCCTGCGTGTGCATCCTTTTGGAGTCTGGATTACCTCACTCAGATAGTGTTTTCTATTTCCATATATTTTACGTGTACCATAAGTTGTTGTTTATCATTGAGTAGTATTCTAATGTGTATATTCCACACTTTCTTCATCCATTCTTCCATTGAAGGGCATCTAGGTTGTTTCCAGGTTCTGGCTATTACAAATAATGCTGCTAAGGAACATAGCGGAACAGTCCTTGTCAAAGGATCGGCACACCCCAGGTATATTCCCAAGAGTGGCATTGCTATGGGGTCCATGGGTAGGTTGATCCCAAATTCTGGAGAAACTGCTCCAGGTGCCCAGAGCCATGTTTCCCACTAGTTCCTGGGGCAGCTGAGTATAAGGAACCTGAAAATGACCCTATCCTATAGCCATACTGATGAATATCTTGCATATCACCATAGAAACTTCTCATCTGGCTTATTGATGGAGATAGAGTCAGAGACCCACACTGGAGCACTGGACTGAGCTCCCAATGTCCCAATGAGGAGCAGTGTTGAGGGAGAATATGAGCAAAGAAGTCAGGACCATTGGTGGGCCCACCCGTGGACAGGCTGGATTCTTGGGAGTTCACCAAGGCCAGCTGACTGTGACTGAAAAAGCATGGGATAAACCGGGACTCTGAATTTTAAGGACAATGAGGCTGCTGGAGTAGCCATGAGCAGGCCACCGGGTTTTGATCCTACTTCATGTTCCGGCCAGGGGAGCCTACCCAGTTTGGATGTTCGTCTTCCTAGACCAGGATTGAGGGGAAGGATCAGACTTTCCATTAGGCAGGGAACCCTGACTGCTCTTCAGGCTGGAGGAGGGAGGGGGAGGAGTGGGGGAGGGGAGGAGGAGAGGGAGGAGTGGGAGGGAAATGGGAGGAGGCAGAAATTCTTTTTTTTTCCAATAAAAAAATAAATAAATAAAAAAGAAAAATGAAACTTAGTACTCATCAGTTTAATAAATGAACATGTTTAACAAAGTGGGTAAATCAGTGCATGCGTAACAGCACAGGTCTAATAACTGAGATTTGACTCAAAAAAACATCTCATATTTTTCAGACATTTCCTTCTGATATACAGTGCAGTTCCTTCAATCATAAAATAATCCCCTCATAGTCCCCAAATAAGACCTTTGTTTGGTTACGAATAAAGAGAAGATAACGACATAAAACCGGTTTACTAAGAACCACAGCACTGTTGGTGTCAAAGAAAAGGAAAGAGCTGTTTAGCCTTGTTTTGGCAGTCAATTCATGTGGATATGGATATCTTTCAGTTGGTTTGGTGCTGGCCTTGCCACGATCAGGCATTGCTTAAAGGAAACCATCTTTCATTAGAGTGGAAGTGTATATTTATGTTTTGAAAAACAAACAAAACCAAAGATGATTGTAGTTAAGACCTGAGTGCAGCTAACACAGCTGAAAAGTCAGCAGTCAGAGTATGTAAACACCAGCTCCAAAGTTTTGCCTTCAAATTTTTTACATTTTGCTATTCTAGTAGCTCAGGTGATAGAATGCAAAAAGAAGCAAACTTTGAATGTGAGTAGACCAGGTTTAGAATTTATAACAACCATAAAAAAGAGCTCATAGATGGTCATCTTAATTTCTTCATTTATTTTTAACAAAACTGGCTTTTTGTCATTTTACATACCAAATCCAGTGAACCACTCTCTCCTTTTCCCATTCCCTGCCTTCCCCCAAACACATCCCTCATTCACTCCTCAGAAAGGGTAAGGCTTTCCATGGGGAGTCAACATATTCTATCACATTTCTTTGGGCAGGACCTGCTCTCCCAACTATATTTATGTTCAGCAAGTTATCCTTCCAAACAGAATGGGTTCAAAAATTTAGTACAAGCCATAGGTTTAAATCCTGGTTTCTACTGCCAGTGGCCCCACAGTCTGCGCCAGCTAACAACAATCACCCATATTCTGGAGGCCTGTGTTTGGTCCTATGCTGATTCCTTGATGTCAGGATGGAGTAGGGTTTCCATTTTCAGCTCAGGTGAGCTATTTTTGTGGGTGTTTCCATTATAGTCTTTACCTTTCTTTGACTTAATTATCACTTGTCCCACTCTCTACTGGACTTTGGAAGCTCAGCCCAGTACTCTGCTGTGGACCTGCCTCTGCTTCCATCAGTTGCTGAATGAAGGCTTTTTGGTGACATTTCTATATATTAGCAAGCATTTTCTGTTATCCAACCCAACAAGAAGTAACTATGGGAATACTATGGATTATTTTAGTATAGTACTACAGGACATAGTTTATGGCGGTGATGCCTTGACAACAGCTGTATGATACAGGTCACAACATAACACATTGTCTAACATGCAGGGTGTTTGGTCAATATTTTGTTTATTTTTCAATAAGTGATTAATTTGTTGTATTTACCAAAC
>CAWTZC010000829.1:0-29549 GCA_963919715.1 Microtus obscurus | reverse complement strand
GAGATAAGACGAATGGGATCAGGATACATAATGTGAAATCCATAAAGAATTGATGACAAGTTTTAAAAAGAATACAAAAAAAATTTATATGATACTTTACCTTCTGGAAGGCCTTTCAGGTCTCTTTCTGTTGCAGGGATTAAGTTTCAGGAAATAAGAGATGAATGTGAGACATTTAAAAATTTCAAAATCAACAAATTGGCACTAAACTTTCCAAAGTATAAGTAACACCTAATGCTCCAAAAATGATTATCTTAAGAAGAAAATCTGTCCTATAAGAGCAGAAACTGTAACAAGCTGGTTGCCAAGAAATAAATATTTAGATTAATTCACAGTCGGTATAAAAATTAGATCACCTGAACTTGTTCTTCTACAGTCCACCTTTTCTTTCATTTGTTCTATTTCTTTTGTTTGTTTTTAGTATTTGACATTGAGCACAAGGTTTTATTGGCACATGCCATATAACATTCTTTGTCCAGCACAATTTTAAAAATACATTGAGAACTCTCTTTCTAATTATTTATTTCCCTTCATATCTATTCATTTTTTTCAGGTTCTGTTTCATTTAATCAACCACATCTTCAATAAACAGTTAGCTTATATATGGAACACTGCTATCTTAGACTTATGATTAACTTAGGCAACCATTAACAATTTTCTTTGTTGTTGAATATAGATTATTTATTCATACAATGTAATAAATTCTGGTTTATCTAACCGCAATTGCTTCCAGAACTTTCTACCTTCCTACCCACCCAAACCCACACTTTACTTGCCCTTTCTCATTAGAAAACAAACTGGTATCTTAAAAAAGGAAAAAAAATAAAACAAACAAATAAACTATAATAGGAAAATAGAAACTGAAAAGAAGAGAAATGAAGACCTCCCAAAAAGCATAAGAAACACATATAGACACAGAAAGTATAAGAAATACAGATATAGAAGCATGCATATTTTCACATATATAATAATTTCAGAAAGAAACAAAAATTAAAAATCATAATATATAAGAAAACACCAGAAGGAGAAAATTAAAATTACAAAAAGAAAGAAACACATAAGCCATTATGAGGAGAAAAATTTAATTCTCTTTGTATTGATTATTCACTAATGGGCATGTGGTCTTTCCTAAAAGTGTAGTGTGAACACTTCTGTGAGACTCCACCAAAGTGAAATATTTTTGATTTTGTGCAGAAGGTATCGTATAGATATCAGCATTGAAGTTAGGGATGAGGCTTTTGTCTATTTTCTCTTTCAGTGTTAGGGTCCTGTCTGGCTTAGACCTGTTCAGCCCCATCTATGCTGCACATTCTTATTGATTTCATTCCTTGCATCAATCTTTGTTGTGTCTAGAAGAACTTGTCTTCTTGCATCTCCTGCTCCCATTGGCTGTTAAAATATGCCTTGGCCTCTGCCCTTGCTTCCATCAGTTCCTGGATGAAGGGCTCTATGGTGGTGACATTTAAGATAGTCATCAATCTGGGGCAGACTGTGGGCCACTAGCAATGAAAAGAGGATTTATCCTCACAGCTCCTACTGGCTATTTGGAACCCATTTTCTTTGGATGGATAGTTTGCTTAGCCTAATATTGGGGGAGGGTCTTGTTCCCATTCACAAAGCAATGTGCTAGATTTTGCTGACTCTACGTTGACTTCCACTCTAAGGAGTGGATGGGGGCAGGAGTGGGGGAGGAAGGTAAGGAACAGAGGAGGGGAAAGACTGGGAACTGAATCTGGTATGGAAAATGAGAACAGATATTTTTTTAAAAGTTTTAAAAATAAAAGAAATATTTTGGCCTACTCATTTAATATTCTTCTGAATCTGAAGAAGGAATTTGATGGAGGCATCCCATTTAGGATTGAGTGTTTCAAGATCTGACATTTTTGTCACTCCATGCTATAGTGTGTCTCTGTATTTGTTCCCATCTACTGCAGAAAAAAACAACAACAACAAAAAAAAAAAAAAACAAAACAAAACTTCTCTACTGATGACTGAGCAAGATACAGATTAATGAGTATACAAAAATGTATACGCAGAATCAAAGTATTACTACATTCTTTTTTAGCAGAACAGTGGTATTAGGTTTTTCCCTCGTCCATGGTCTATCTTGTCTAAGGTCCTTGTTCAACCAAATAGTACTGGACAAGAATTTCATCTCAGGAAGTGGGCCTGGAATCCAGTAAGAGTTTAGATGGCTATGTCTACCACCTTTTACCTCTACTGCACCAGGTAACTTGTGAAAGTCAAAAGTGTTGATCAAAGTATTCATAGCTAAGATGATGCTCATCTTTGTCTTCTGAGAGCATGCAGAATATGCTAATATTCACTAACATGAATACTATAACAATAGAATACTGGAACAATATGTATAAAGCACTAGGTAAACTTTTCTATGTTCAGTTGGTTATGTACATGTTTTCTTCAGTTAGGGCCTTGCAGTTTGTTTTCAGAGATCAAATAATAACTTTGGAAATTTGTTTGAGATTTACTGGGCAACTTTGACCACCAACTCGATTAGTTATAACCCATTTGTGATACATGTCGTTTCATCTGGTGAAGAGAAATTTCTAGTTGTGGCTTGTTTCCCTGTTATTTAGTGATTCCATTTATATTTCACTCATATATGTATATATATTTTAAGAAGCTTCTACTGCAGTGTTTTAAAACACGAGCCCTCAAGTACCTTTAGGTTTAAAACTGTCCATCCCAGTATCCCCTCTGTAAACACCTCTTCCTTCCGCCTCTCTCTGTTGTTCCTCACATTCCAGTCCCCCCATCTACCCAGAAAATTCTATTCTACTAGCTATTTCTATTTCCTATGGACATACCTTCCCCTATTCCCTTACTTTATAACTAACCCTCTTGGTTATACAGAATATACTGTGTTTTTCAAAGTCCTAAGAGCCAACACACATACATAATATATTTGCCTTCTTTGTGGAGTCTGGAGTTAATAATCAGAATTATTTTTAGATGGGAAACCATATCTTGGAATCTTATCATCATTAATACGTCATCACAATAGGTGCTTATTTAGTGTAATAAACAACATTTCATGATATGGAAAACAGTCTAAGGTTAAAACAAACCCACCATTTTTCTTCCTTACCTTAGGCTTCTTACAGTCAGTGTCTTGTACAGAGATTAAGAGTTTCATAGGCAAATGATATAGGCTATATACTATTTCACTGCATTGTAAGTAATATGATTAAGTAATCAAATATTGTCATCGCTAATGCTTTCCATACAGCGGTACTTGTTTAGGGACAAAACAAGATCAAAATTTTTGGAGACCACAGGTCATGCTTAGGAACACTTTAAATGCGCATTCATTTCTGTCACTAAAACATTTAAAAAACCTCCAAAATCTAGTTAAAATTTAATCATATTTCATAAGTATATTATAACTGTTAAAAGCAGTTAAAATAAATGAGGGTATCTGTCTTTTTTTCTTTTCCTTACAAATTACCTTTTACTTGTTTGAAATGAGATGCACATTTCTGCCTCAAATTCACTACTCACAGGACTTCTTTTTAGTGTAGTGGTATGCTTTAAATTTAAAGAGTAAAATAAAAACACAATCACAGTTTAAAATAAAGTGTCATGGGAAGCACATTTCAAATGATCAATACACAAAATAGATACTTTTACATCTCCTGACAACTTAAATGTTTCACAATTAAAGATTAATGAAGTCCCAGTGGAAGTCTGAAATGCCCATGACATGGTTTTACACCTTGAAGCTCTCAAAACCTTGAGAGAGGGTAGACTTTCTTTTCTATAATTTGCTATATGCTATTATTATTTCTTAAACTTCCATGGTAATTTCTAGTCTTGGAAAATTCACTACACAGGACCAGAGTGTGATAATTTTATTATTTTCTTCATAAACTCAAACACTACTTTACTGTATTCTTCCAAATAGATTCAGATAAATATCACACAGTGTTGCAGGGCCTTCTCTGTCTCTCTCTCTGTCTCTGTTTCTGTCTGTCTCTCTTTTCTCTCTCCCCCTCTCACTCACACACACAAGTATCCTCATAAATTCTTGAGACATTTAGTATATCTTTATTGGCATGCCAAGAAAATGAATTCAGATATTCACTGTACTGAATATTCACTCTTTTAGTTCCAACCTCTACTTTTGTTAATTAAACTCATATTACCTTTATAAGTTCTTTGAAAGTTGAAACAAATTCTTCCAGTTTTTCAGGGATAAGTTGCAATATTTAAACACTAATGAGCTTTAGTAGTGTTTCTTTTCATTCATCAGGTTTAGAATTCTCCATCCTAATAGAGCAGTGGTAATGAATTCGCAATTAATGAAACAGCCCACACAGAATTGTGTCTTCCATTTGCATAAATCTTTTTGATAACAGAAGGTAAAAATTCCGAGATTAACTGAAGAACTTTTCTTTAAAAAAATAAATGCTACAATGGAAGAACAGGGTTCCCTTGCTCTGTAAATTAGGCATTCCTTCTCACTCATCAGGCAAGGTACTCTCTTATTTAGCAGCTTTCTCTTGCTTCCATCTCATTATAACTTCTTCAATATTATCTGCTCCATTTAATCATTCCAATATTATGTACTTCCAAAACCACAAACTCTCCAAAGTAGTCTTTACTCTTTTCACTATCTTGACTGATTTTCATCAATCAAAATTCTAAGATTGGAAAGAGAGCTTCAGTTTTGTCTAGAGCACAAACTAATCACCATAATTGGGCCGAAGCATATTGGAAAATGGCTATTCATTTGGGCAAAACTTGCTTTCTTTAACGTGTAAAACAATATTTTTTTCAATGCAAAATTCTGATCCCAGAATTTACCAAGAAAAATGAAATAGAACAAGTTAGAATTAGTAAAAATAATATTTTAATTTGTTAGATTAAAAATTTGATGAAGGTTTTTTGGAAATTATCCTTCCTTTCTTGTTTCTAGTTAGACACAATACAGTATGTATGCTCTGTTATGTTTGAATATAAATGTATTTCTATCTGAAAATGGAAATCAATTGAAATCCTCATGCAATTAACATGGTTCCAATATTCTATGTATGTATAGAGTCTGGAGAGTCTTCCCAAGTAAGTTTATAATATAGAAGCATAAATTTAAATTTCATTCTTAATTAGGTAAAATTCTACTCTTTAATTAGACAGTTGTGGATAAGAAAACCAAAACCTTAAAGCCTAATACATGCTTCTAAAGAGCGTTTGTGTTGTATGAGTATAGAGATTCTTATTTGAGTTACCCATCTTTCAATATCTATCGCAAGGGGTGGCTCTGAGTACCGTAGCCCTTAATCCTCCCTTGGGGTTTAGAAAGAAAGCTATACAACAAGCATAAGATTTAGAGAAATCTGAGGGCAAAGTGAATCTTTCACTACGCACCTTTCCACATCAGTTTCTTTATTATTCTTTCTGCCCTCCCAGCTATTCTGCAAAGTTTCCAGTTTATGTACACACAAAACAAAGGCGATTCTCTGAGCGTGGACTTCTCTTTATCTTTGAAGGTCCCAAATGTGATCTATATGAAAGACTCTTTCCTGACTGCATGTCCCTGCCAAATGGAAGATGAAGTTGCAGGGAGGTGGCTTCTAATGTATCTTAGTGAACCGAACAGAAATGTGGGGGTAGAAACAAAGCGTTTTTGACTGTGTGACTAAATTCCTTATGGGAGGTATCACAACTGTAGAAGTCACCCGAAAGAAAAAGAACAAGGCAGGCTTTTTCATTGTCCAAAATCTTGTGGGACAAATAGTCCAGTTATAAATCATGTCCCAGCTTATATTCTTATACATCAAAATTATATAGCTAAGTGGAAAGTCATCCTGCTGATCACTCACAGATATCACTGTATCCATAAGTTGAGATGCAAACATGGGATTACTTATACACATCACAAAGATTACACACTATTACAATGCAGATATTGGGGAGATACCAAAATGCTTCAAAAAAGTGAACAACCGCTTTAAGGACTGATGATCCTCAGACTTTGTCTGGACTGGATTAATCCTTCATCAGATAACCATGCCTTTGTTGTGTTGACATCTGAACACTAGCTGCAACCCGCTTTTCATGGCCCCTTCCATGTGTGATGTCCATCTCTATATGTGTGTTGCTTTTATTGGATAAATGGATTAAAGCTGTGGGAGCCAAAGGCTTATGTGTGTGTGTGTGTGTGTGTGTGTGTGTGTGTGTGTGTGTGTGTGTGTGTTGAGGAGAGAGAGAGAGAGAGAGAGAGAGAGAGAGAGAGAGAGAGGAGGCAGAACTGTAAAAGAGATGCCATGTAGCTGCCAAAGGAGACAAATGCCATCCAGAACCTTGCCTTGTAAGCCATAAGCCTTGGTGGCCACACACAGATTAATACAAGGGTTAAGACAAGATTTAAGACTTAGTTATAAACAAGCCTGAGCTAGTAAGTCAAGCAGTGTTGTAATTAATACTGTTTTGTGTGAATTTTTGCTCTGGGCAGCTGGAAAACCAAAGAGCAGTTCTAGCCTACAGCCAAAGTGCAAGCAATATTGCTTTTGGATATGTCAAATAACCTACTTGTTTTCATATTTATAAGATTTTAATACGAGAACAATAATTCAAAAATAATTCTTCAAATTAGAGTTATCAGATAAAATTTAGTAGTTGAATGATATTAAAATGCAAACATAGATTTCTTATTTTTTTAAATATATGATTCTATATTTGTAACTATGTCCATTGTTGTCTTTTTATTTCCTTCTAATGCCAAGTAATCATATTATAAATGTGTAGAACAGATAACTTTTCCAGCCTCTTCTTTTCTTTTTTAAGTCCAAATTCAGTGCAGGGAAACATATATTTAAAGTATTTCCAAAATTAAACCCTACTTGCTTCCTATTGGTATTTCTAAAGTGATGTACAAAGCTACCTATATTTATTGCCAAGATTATAAAAACTACTTGTTAACTGGTCACACAAGCTTAACTCTTACTTCTAATATTCTATCTTTTTAAAAACCATATCCACATGATCTTTTGAAAATAAAATTTAATCATTTCTTCCACTTAGAAAGTTGTGATGGGACCTGCCTGCCCTGTGGCAGCAAGGTCGGCCCTTTGTTCGCGAGACACCCAAGCAGCAGGGAGACCAGATCCGGGGGTACCAGGAGAGACATCACTGGGGTGGCTCTGCCTGTCCTGCGGCAGCAAGGTCGGCCCTTTGTTCGTGTGAGACACCCAAGCCGCAGGGAGACCAGATCCAGGTACCAGAGAGACATCACTGGGAGGGAGTGAGTTTCTGACCGCGGTGGCAGCCTGGGACAGGGAACTCCAGACGCTCCTCACCCTCCTGGCACTCTCCCTGGTCAGTCTGCAGGGGCTATACCGCCCGCATACTTCCTCTGTATCCCTAACTCCACCCAGCTTGCATCCACGGCCCTCCCCCACCCCCTTCGACCCCCTCCCCCTTGGAACCACACAACAGCTCCCAGCCCAGCCTGTTTTGGGCGCTGGGACAGGGTCCGAATTGGGAGGGCATCCGGGGAGGGTAGTAGCTCCCTTTGTCTAGGTGGCCTGCCCAGCCCCCATGCGGCAGCAAGGTCAGCCCTTTGTTCGTGAGACCGCATGCAGCAGGCAGATCAGATCCGGCTGCCAGGAGAGACATCACTGGGGAGTTCAAGCTCACGAGGACGCTCCCCTGAGCCTCCACACTGAAGAGATACACCCAGAACTCAGTCAAGCAGCAAAGACTGGACCAAGACACCAGGCCTCTCTTGGCTTTACTTGAAGAGGAGTGGGAAGTCGCCAATGCAAGAATTCCTCCAACAACCTGAAAGGCAACATGACATCACCAGAACCCAGGGATCCCGAAATAAGAAGAATTGTACACCTCTACTCCAGAAGAAGTAGAAAGAAATCGACTCAAAAGTGAATTTTTTGAAAATAATAGAAGACCTTAAAACAGGAGGTGAAAAACTGCCATAAACAATTAGAGATTACAAACAAAAAGGTAGAGGAAAATGAATAAACCGCTCAAAGATACCCAAGAAAACCAAGAGAAACAAGAAAATGCACTCAAACAGGTAAGGGAAATGGTTCAAGACCTGAAGAATGAAATGGAAGTAATGAAGAAAATCAAACCGAGGGAAGTGTGTTGGAGATGGAAAATCTGGGTAAAAAATGAACAGAACTACAGAGACAAGTACTACCAACAGATTACAAGAGGTAGAAGAAAGAATGTCAGACACTGAAGATACCATAGAGAAAATTAACACACTGATCAAAGAAAACAGCAAAAACCAACAAATTCTCATCACAAAACATTCAGGAAATATGGGACACAATAAAAAGACCAAACCTAAGAATAATTGGGATACAAGCAGGAGAAGTACAGCTCAATGGTTCAGAAAATATATTTAATAAAATTATAGAAGAAAACTTTCCCAGCCTAAAGAAAGATATTCCTTTGAAGGTTCTGGAAGCATACAGAACACCGAAGCCAGACTGGACCAAAAAAAACCATCTCCTTGCCATATAATAATCAGAACACAAAAGATCCAGAATAAAGAAAGAATATTAAGAGCTGCAAAGGAAAAAGGTCAAGTTACTTATAACGGTAAACCTATCAGACTTACACCTGACTACTCTATGGAAATCCCATGAAAGCCAGAAGGTCCCGGAAAGGGATGTACTGCAGAAGCTAAGAGAACATGGATGCAAGCCCAGACTACTATACCCAGCTAAGCTTTGGTTCACTGTAAATCGGAGGAAACAAAAATTTTCCAGGATAAAAACAAATTTAAACAATACGTATCCACAAATCCAGCCTTACAGAAAGTAATAGAAGGAAAATCACAAACCAAGGAGACCAACAATGACCACAATAACTCAAACTTCTAGACACCCTTTACCAGCACAACTAAAAGAAAGCAAAACACACAAACTCTATGGCTAAAAAGGTGACCGGAGTTAGCAACCACTGGTCATTAATATCGCTTAATGTCAATGGACTCAACTCACCTATAAAAAGGCACAGGCTAAAGAGATTGGATACGCAAACAGGATCCAACATTCTGCTGTTTACAAGAAACACACCTCAACCACAAAGATCAGGCCCCTACTTAGAGTAAAGGGATGGGAACATGTTTATCAAGCAAAAATGGACCTAAGAAACAAGCAGGTGGTGGCCATACTAATTTCTAACAAAGTTGACATCAAACTTAAATCAATCAGAAGAGATGGAGAGGGATATTTTATACTCATAACAGGAACAATTGATCAGGATGAGGTCTCAATCCTGAATATCTATGCCCCTAATATAAACGCACCCACATATGTAAAAGAAACATTATTAAAAACTCAAAGCCGCCATCAAACCGCACACACATAATAGTGGGAGATCGCAACACGCCTCTTTTCACCAATGGACAGGTCAATTAGACAAAAACCCAACAGAGAATTAATGGAGGTATTAGAATCAAATGGATTTAACAGACATCTATAGAACATTCCACCCAAATAGGAAAGAATATACCTTTTTTTCTGCAGCTCATGGAACCTTCTCAAAAATTGACCACATCCTCGGTAACAAAGCAAACTTCCACAGTTACAAAAAAATATCCATAACCAACTGTGTCTTATTAGATCACCACGGACTAAAGTTAGAATTCAACAACAATGTTACCCCCGGAAAGCCTGCAAACTCATGGAAACTGAATAGTCAACTATTGACCCACACCTGGATTAAAGAAGAAATAAAGAAAGAAATTAAAGTCTTCCTTGAATTCAATGAAAATAAAGAATCAACATAATCTAAAACTTATGGGACACTTTGAAAGCAGTCCTAAGGGGAAAGTTCATAGCCCTTAGTGCCCACTTAAAGAAAACAGAGAAAGCATACATTGGAACTTAACAGCCCACCTGAAAGCTCTAGAAAAAAAGAAGCAGACTCACCTAGGAGGAGTAGAAGACTGGAAATAATCAAACTGAGGGCTGAAATCAAACAAAATAGAAACACAGAAAAACAATCCAAAGAATCAATGAAACAAAAAGCTGGTTCCTGGAGAAAATCAACAAAATTGATAAACCCCTATCCAAACTAATCAAACGCAGAGAGAGAATTTGGAAATAACAAGATCAGAAATGAAATGGGGGAATACAAACCAGCCAGACATAGAGGAAATTCAGAGAATCACCACAGATCTTACTACAAAAGCCTGTATACCACAAAAACTGGAAAAATGTAAAAGAAATGGACACTCTTTTTTTAGATAAATACCATATACCAAAGTTAAATCAGGACCAGGTGAACAATCTAAATAGACCTGTCAGCTCGCTAAGAATTAGAAGCTGTTATCAAAAAACCTCCCTACCAAAAAAAAAGCCCTGGTGACCAGATTTGTTTCAATGCAGAATTCTACCAGAATTTGGCACAAGAAGACCTAATACCTATACCTCTTTAAGGTATTTCACAATATAGAAACAGAAGAATCATTGCCAAATTCTTTTATGAAGCTACCATCACTCTGACAATACCAAAACCACACTATAGGCCAATCTCACTCATGAACATCGACTTGCAAAAATTCTCAACAAAATACTTGCTGAACCGTATCCAAGAAACACATTAGAAAAATTATCCATTATGATCACAGTGGCTTCATCCCAGAGGGATGCAAGGCTGGTTCAACATACGAAAATCTATCAATGTAATACACCACATATAAATAACTGAAAGAAAAACCATATGATCATTTCATTAGATGCTGAAAAGCTTTTTGACAAAATTCAACATCCCTTTATGATAAAAGTCTTGGAGAGATTAGGACAAGGCAAGGGTCATACATAAATATAATAAAAAGCTATTTACAGCAAACTGACAGCTAACATCAAAACTAAACGGAGAGAAACTCAAAGCCATCCCACTTAAATCAGGAACACGTCACAAGGCTGTCCACTCTCTCCACACTCTTCAATATAGTGCTTGAAGTTTTAGCAATAGCAATAAGACAACATAAGGGGATCAAGGGGATTCGACTTGGAAAGGAAGAAGTTAAACTTTCGTTATTTGCAGATGATATGATAGTGTAATAAGCGACCCCAAAAACTCCACCAAAGAACTTCTACAGCTGATAAACGCCTTTAGTAATGTAAGAGTGATACAAGATCAACTCCAAAAAATCAGCTGCCCTCCTATACACAAAGCATATGGAAGCAGAGAGGGAAATCAGAGAAGCATCACCTTTCAATGAGCAGCTCACAAACAGCATAAAATATCTCGGGTGCAACTCTAACCAAAAGAAGTGAAGGATCTATTTGATGCAAGAACTTTAAGGCATTGAAGAAAGAAATTAGCAAGAGGATACCAGAAAATGGAAGGATCTCCCTTGCTCGTGGATTGGGAGGATCAACATAGTAAAAATGGCAATCCTACCAAAGGCAATTTATAGATTCAATGTGCAATCCCCATCAAGATCCCATTAAAATTCTTCACTGATCTTGAAAGGACAATAATCAACTTTTATATGGAATAACAAAAAACCCAGGATAACCAAAACAATCTTGTACAATAAAGGTACTTCTGGAGGCATTACCATCCCTGATTTTAAACTCTACTATAGAGCTACAGTAATGAAAACAGTGTGGTATTGGCATAAAAATAGAGAAGTTGACCAATGGAATCGTTAGAAGACCCGGATCTTAACCCACAAACCTATGTACACCTCATTTTCGATAAAGGTCTAAAAGTATACAATGGAAGAAAAAAGCATCTTCAACAAAATGGTGCTGGCACAACTGGATGTCAACCTGTAGAAGAATGAAAATTGGACCCATACCTATCACCATGCACAAAACTCAAGTCCAAATGGATCAAAGACCTTTAATATCAATCTGAACACACTGAACCTGATAGAAGAGAAAGTGGGATGTACCCTACAACAGATTGGCACAGGCGTATCGCTTTCTAGGTATAACCCCAGCAGCACAGTCATTAAGGGCAACATTGAATAAATGGGACTTACTGAAACTGAGAAGCTTCTGTCAAAGCAAAAGACACTGTCCCTAAGACAAAAAGGCAACCCACTGACAGGGAGAAGATCTTCACCAACCCCGCAGCCAGACAAAGTTCTGATCTCCAAAATATATAAAGAACTCAAGATACTAGACTTTAAAATGCTAATTAACCCAATTAAAAAATGGGGCACTGAGCTGAAGAGAGAATTCTCAACAGAAGAAGTTCAAATTGCCAAAAGGCACTTAAGGTCATGCTCAGCCTCCCCGAAGCGACCAGGGAAATGAATCAAACCAACATTGAGATATCATCTTACACCTGTCAGAATGGCTAAAATCAAAAACACCCAAATGATAGCTCTTGCTGGAGAGGCTGTGGAGTAAAGGGGCACCCTCATCCATTGCTAGTGGGAATGCAAACTTTGTGCAACCACTCTGGAAAGCAGTGTGGCGGTTTCTCAGGAAAGTTGGGATCAACCTACCCATGGACCCAGCAATGCCACTCTTGGGAATATACCCATGAGTGCCCGATCATATGACAAGGTCATTTGTTCAACTATGTTCATAGCAGCATTATTTGTAATAGCCAGAACCTGGAAACAACCTAGATGCCCTTCAATGAAAGAATGGATGAAGAAAGTGTGGAATATATACACATTAGAATACTACTCAGCGGTAAAAAACAATGACTTCGCGAATTTTGCATGCAAATGGATGGAAATAGATAACACTATCCTGAGTGAGGTAACCCAACCCAAAAGGATGAACATGGGATGTACTCACTCATAATTGGTTTCTAGAGATAACTAAAGGTCAGTGAGTCTATACAAGATATCCTAAATAAACTAAATAAGAAGGTGAACCCAAAGAAAAAACATATAGCTATCCTCCTGGATATGGGAAGTAGACTAGACTGCAGGACAAATAAATGGGATCTTGGGGGTGTGGTGGGAGGGGGTAAGGGGAGAAGGGGAAGCAGAAATTAGAAGGGGAGGGGGTGGGGGGAATCTGGGGAAACGTGATTATTGGGATAAAGGAATGTTGGTTAGGGGGAGCAGAGAAGCACACATCTTAATTAAGGGAGCCATATCTTAGGTTGGCAAGAGACTTGGTTTCCAGAGGGGTTCCCAGGTGCCCAGGGCGATGTCTCCAAGCAGTTCCTTGGCAGCTGGAGGATAGGAAACCTGAAATGACCCTATCCCATAGCCATACTGATGAATATTCTTGCACATCACCATAGAAACTTCATCTGGCGATGGATGGAGATAGAGACAGAGACCCACACTGGAGCACTGGACTGAGCTCCCAATGTGCCAAATGAAGAGCAGAAGGAGAGAGAATATGAGCAAAGAAGCCAGGACCACAAGGGGTGCGCCCACCCGTGGAGACAGTGGGGCTGATTCTTTGGGAGCTCACCAAGGCCAGCTTGACTGTGACTGAAAAAGCATGGGATAAATCCGGAATCTCTAAATTTGGCTGACAATGAGGGCTGCTTGAGAAGCCAAGGACCATGGGGGGCACCGGGTTTTGATCCTGCTTCATGTTCTGGGCTTTGTGGGAGCCTACCCAGTTTGGATGTTCACCTTCCTAGACCAGGATTGAGGGGGAGGACTTTTGGACTTTCCACAGGGCAGGGAACCTTGACTGTTCTTCAGGCTGGAGAGGGAGGGGGAAGAGTGGGGGGAGGGGAGGAGGAGAGGGAGGAGGGGGAGGGAAATGGGAGGCGGGGAGGAGGCAGAAATTTCTGGTTTTTTTCCAATAAAAAAAAAGAAAAGAAAGTTGTGATGAATTTCCCCTGAAAATTTCCTCAAGAAAATAAACGATTACTACTGTGTTATTTAAAACTTTCCTAAATAGTAACATCTCTAAACTTATCATTGACCCCATACTAGTTAGCCCTCCAAGGAACACCATTCTGTTATTATTTGGATCGGTGTGTGTGTGTGTGTGTGTGTGTGTGTAGTTTTATTCTTCTGGCATGTTTTTTTCCAAGATGAATGAATCCCTTTTCTATATTAAGTCTTGTTTAGACATCCACCTCTTCAATGAAGACTGAAGTAATATATTTCAAATTACAATTCATTTTCATCCTGTTCTGACTGGACTCATTGGTTGCCCTTTGTAAATAATTTATATAGCACATACTTTTAAAGATTTTACTATTTTTTATATGGTGTTTGTGTTAGTATGTATGTATGTGTCTATAAAGAGGAAGATTCTGAATCCCATTTGTTTAGTGAAATAACAATTAATAAAATAATATCATGAAGTGTGTTGAAGTTATTTGAGAACTTTGTATAATTTGTTTTGATCAGCTCCCCGCAGATCCATTCTACTTTTACCAACCCCCAAACTTTGGGTCTATTTTATTAATCAGTGCCCCTGAACTAATTACTCTGCACTTGTGCACATACATGTCTACAGAACAAAACCTAACAGATGAGTAAAGTTAGGAAACAAACCTTTGAGCCTTTGTAGTGAAGCGTCTTTAATTCATGAACTAGGAAGAAGAGGCAGAAGTGTGCTCACCAAGGTCATTGCCAACCTGATTTAGATAGTGAATGCCAGGTGTTCACCCAGGGATACACTGTAAGATGCTCTCTCAAAAATCATAATAACTTGGAAATTAGAAAAAGAAGATGAGTCTGTTGGCTTCTAGAGGGGCAGGAAATTCTGCTAAAACTTACTTCTCAAGATGTTATCATAGTATCATCTGCATGGAAAATTAATCTGTATGGTTTTCCAATGCTGTAATGTCCCCTGTAGGTTGTATGTATTAATCATTTCTTTTATTAATTTGCTATAGGAAAAATGAAAGAGCATTCTCAATTTCCAGGTCAGGAATAATAGAAACACATGGTCTTTTTTTTATTCTTCACCTGAAAATTTTTATTTTGAGAGCTTCTTACACCTGTTATTTAAAATGATATAAAAAATTGCAGGAAAACTCTGATAAAATTGACTAAACAAGTAGAAATATCTAGAAGTTGTATAGAAAAAGGGAAAGTGGAGAGGGAAAAGTGAGAAGGAGAGAGAGAGAGGGATACTGGAGATTTGTCTTATCTTCATGATTTATGAGACACATTCTAAGAAAAAATTGCAGATTTCCCCAGGGCTTGTAGAGCAACAGGCATTCCAGTTTCAGAATACTGAAAATCACCACCGTTTATAACACACTGGAACAGCCCATTACACTGTTAATTTTTCTTCTAACTGAGTTATTTCCCACTTTAAAAATTCTGTGCTAGACAAACAACTTTAAGACAACCTCTTATTCTTATAGCTTCAGTAGTCCTAAACATTTATGAAAGGAAGTCAAGCATTTATCATGAGCATCCTGCCTTAACACTATTCTCTTGCAGTTAGAAGCTGTTTTTTTTTTTCAGTTACTGATACTGTATAACTTTTGGAAAAAATGATTTAAAGGTGATAATTTTCTTTTCACACTCAATAAGTGTTTATAAATCCAAACTTTTAGTAACTATTGATTAATTTATTAATTTTAGACATTATTTGATTAAGTCATGGTTAAATAAAGCTGGTGATGAAAAATAAAATTTACCCTTTTACATTTGGAAGTTTCGAATGGATTTTTCTCAATACTAAAGAGATGTGAAGGTGAAAAATAGGACCTTTTGCCTTGGCCATGCTGGTTATGTGAGGGCATGGAAAACAGAGTTCCCAGAACACTTAAAGTTATTTGGACCACAGACTTGTAGCAGGAAGAGAAAATGCCAGATAATGAAGCAGACAGATGAAAACATTCCCTGACTTCAAATGACCTGGCTCTGTCTTACATGGGATGTCTGTTTTTAGCTACTCTTAATGATCATTAGAACCCCAGTTTCTGTTTTCTATAGCTAAAAACAATTCACAGTGAAATGTTCCTAAGACAGTAATGGAGTGAGGTGAGCAGGCAAGTCCATGTGAAATAATTCTGATGATGCTGTCTGTACACTTTGGGATTTGTTTGTGTTTTTATATTTATTTATTTATTTACTTTGAAGGTTTGCCAGCTTCAAATTCAGTAATTGAAGTGATTCAAATGTATGTAGTTTAGTGCAGAGTAGAATGTGACAATCCATAGGATACTTTAATAATCATAGATGCTATCATATTTGAAGTATTTGTCACAAAGGAGAAGAGAGAGCTATTGCTCATATCTCTATGTATAATCATTAACTTAAAGGCTACTCTAAATAGATATAAACATTCTTGAATTTCGGCATTTCTCAAGAAGATAACAAAATGATTAACTTGTGAATTCTGTAAAAACAACTGTGAACATAACTGAGGGCACTGTCTAAAATATGCCTTGGAAGTGAATTGTATAAAACTTTACCTTAAATGCTGCTAAACATGAGATAAAGGATACAGGAGATTGAGATTGTTTGACACAAATGAAACATTGTAACCCAATCTCATTGAGTCAGCATTCAGATAGTATGTCATATACACATTCATTTTCTCAGTTACCATAAAATCTATTTCTTGTGATTTTAATGAGTAAGAAAGCACAAGCTCAACCCATTTATATTTTCTGTGCCAATTTCTTATGGTAAGCTAACTGACCATTAACCTGATTTATAACTGGCAATGTTTCTGGTTTTGGGACAATGGTACTTATACCATCAATATAAGGGTCGGTTTCCGGTTTGTAAAACATATATGCATTAACTGATGATGGTTGCTTTTTGTCATTATTGTGACGACTGGGTGTCATCAACTCATAGATGACCATATGTTTTTAGTCAAACTGAGGACACTCTGTCTACAAAAACATATCATCTCTGGTTCTTTATCTTTGTGCTATGTTTGTGTGAGTGTGTGTGTTCATATACATGTTGGAGCAAATTATTCTCCATCATTCTCCAGTCCACATGGTTTTTAGAGGCAGGATTTCTTATTGGCCTGCAGCTCAATTAACTCATGCCAGGTTTGGTGGCCAACATCCCTGGAGATATTCATTTCTTAGCCTGTCTTTGCTGGGATTAGAACCACTATGACTATAGTTCTTTACATTTGACCCATGTCCCCAATCCCAAGTATCATGATCTTAAAAGCTTCCTGTGATACTAAAAAAGTTGTTTCCACCGTGACAGACGAAAAAAAAAAAAAAAAAAAAAAAATACTGACCAAGATATTTTTATAAAGACAGGCTTTCACAGTTTGGAAAGAGAAACCCATTTTAAATTACTCTGATGTATATAAGATACAATTAATTTTACTTCTATAAAATAATTTTATCAACCATGCATAATAAAATATACTAATATAGTATAAATATATTGGAAACTGATATGATGTGGGAATCCATTCTGTATACTGTGAATATGTTTTATTACCATTGGTTAATAATTAAATCATTTTGAACAATGGCTTATCAGAGTAAAGTTAGAGAAAAATCAGAGCAGATAGAGATGGAGACTAGGCAGATTATAAGAGATACCATGTAATTGCTGAAGGAGAAAGACATTGGTGCCTGAATCTTTCAGGTAAGTCACATCCTTGTGGTGATACAGTCATTACTATAAATAATGGGTTACCTTAAGATTTAAGAAGCTTGAGTGTAATAGGCCAAAACAGTTTTGTAACTAATATAGTTTCTGTTGATTATGTTTTGGTTCGGGCAGCTGGGAAAATGAGTGAATACCCTCTGTTTAGAGTAATAAATTATTTGCTTTAGTCAATTAAAGTATAATTATTTAATCTAGAAAGGCAAATAATGATTGGAATTTGTGGTAAAATCCTTAGAAAAATAGAATTATTAACAGAAATTACAAGAGAGTGTGGGTGACTAAAATAGCAAGTGGATGGAAACATTATAAATAATTAGAGATAGATGAATATTAATGGTATTAATTCTAAAGACTTACAATTGTACTTTTTAACACACATAGCTTCCTTTTTAAATGCAGAATTAACAATTTATTTAAATTTAAAGAAGATGTTGCTTGGTCAAGTGATCTTTAGTTGTGTCCTTGTTTTTCATAAATATTATAAAAATTTGTTTATTTATTAAAAAACGTAATTTGTAACTTAATTGTTTTTCGAGAGGATCATATATCTAAGATATAAAAGAAACTGGTATGATGTTTGATCATTGAATCATTAATGAATTTATAACTTGGAACATGATTCGGAGGGAGTGCTGTGGAAACTCCTTCAGCCAATAGAGTCTAAGATACCAGCCCACTTGGACATGGTCACTTATATTATAAATGCACACAAAAGGCTTTGTGTGCTCTCCTTCCACACTGATGGATTTGGTTCCTGGTTTCCATTCACACAGAGGAGTGTGATCTGTGAGTCTACCCCTAAATAAATATTCCTTTATTATATTCAATTCTGAGCTAGTGTGGGATTACTTTTTAACATCCATCTTCTACCATGTAAAACCTGAGAAAGCTTGAAAAGGAATGTTAGACACAAAAGAACAGAATTAAGCATGTCTTTGTATTCAGGATTTTTTAGATGAGCTCTATTTGCTGGCGGCAAGCAGGGGCACCACAGCTCCTTTCATATAGAGAAGACCTTGGGAGAGTGGCTAGAGGGGAGTGAGAGAGGCAGAGAGGGAATCAGAGAAAAATGTATAACTAAATAAAAATTGATAAAAAAAAGAGAGGTCTTCCTAACTAATGGTAGTAACATAAAACAACAACAACAACAAAAAGAGTGGTTTCAAAGCAGTGTTGTCCTGGTTCATGTTAAAAGCATGAGCATGAGCTCTGGATCTTTCAGGAGGGTAAACACTTATATGTGGTATGTGAACAACATGTTATAAATTCTTTAATTGTGACACAGAACCACTTTTACCTGAATCTGGTGTGAAGAGAATGGCTCTCACCAGAGGCTGGAACATGCTGCTGCCATGTTGGACTGGGCAGAGTAATCAGTCAGAATCATGAAGTTGGTCCTAGTCACACCTGCTTAAACCTTTTAGGAGAAAAAGTGATCTTGGTCAGAAAATAATTAAAGATAAACAAAAAAGACAGATTCAGATAAAAAAAACCCCTCTGAATGGGTCACAGTGTTGGATAAATGTACATAGGCTTGAGAGAGAGAGATGGGAAAAGTAGTAAAGAGACAAACAGTAAGAGTAATATAAGAGTACAGACAGTCATAGTTTAAAGGAATAAAAATGATAAAGAATATTAAACTTGTAAAGAAATTAATAGAATAAGAAAAATCACTCACAAAAAGATGAAATATACACAGAGAGTCAGGATTATGTATGTTATTGTGTTTTATTTAAATTTTTTGACTGTGAAATGAGCTAAGTACAGAGACACATTTGATTCTGGGGGCTGCTAAATTAAGACAACATATGTATTTTAAAGGTATCTGACTTCAAAATTTGGGTCTAAGAATAAGTTGTTTTGGAAAATAGGTTCAGCTTTTATTTCCACAGAGAATGAGAATCTGTGTATTCCTTCCAGGCTAATGGTTTGATGAACCAAAATCTCCTGAAAGGTCTCCAAGGATCCAAAACTATGTCACCCACAAAACAACAGGGAAATAGTTTAGAGAGAACTATGCCCAAATTCCCAAATATTGTTTATAAATTTTTGTTTACATTTAAAGGGGGATATGCTATAGAGATGAATACTTTGCAATGGTATGGATCAAGGTCTATTGATACAAATTTAAGGTCAATTTTGTTTTACACACACACACACACACACACATATATGTACTCTTGATTATATTATATATATCCTCTTGATTAAGGTATTGTGTTTGTGCAACTCAGTTAAAAATGCAATGTATCATTAAGAACTATTGGTTAGTAATAATCTATCATAGTCAAGCTAGAGATCTTTGGTTTTTTAGATGTGTACAACAATGTATTTTTAGATGGCTAGGATATTATTCAGTTCTTTCAAAGACTATAGAATATGGCATTTAAAATGTTTTAAGAATTCAGATTTTCCTGACAATAAGACATGTCTGCTACTGGCAACACCAATTACCTCAGGAGGATGATGGACATCTAAAAGTCTCCATGGAGTTTGTTAGCCTTTGGGGAAGAAAACTGCTCTTGCCTGGACTGCTTAATGTTATGCTGTATGAACTGGACATGTAGGACTCACAGGAAATGACTGCTGAACTTGCCTAAAGCTAAAAATGATCCTGAGGATTCCTGCTTCACAAAAGAGTCTGTCAGACATTCTGCAGAACATAGAAGAAAGTAATTGGCAGACTGCCAATATAGGTGGAATGGTCTTTGATATTTCCTGCTTCATGGAAAAGTCTGCCAGATACTATGGACCTGTAGGATGGTAATGGGTGTTCCAGTGTTTAGAAGAACTTTGGGTAGTTGTTCAGGCAGCATGATGTCTCTGTATTTTCTAGAGTTTTTAAAGGTTTCACAATTCCTGTTTACTTAGGCAATACTATATCCTTCCAGAGTCTTTGATGGAATTAAAGAATATATAATTATAGTTTTTCTCAATTATGATAAAAGATAAAGTAGATATAAATATTGTAACTAAAAATATTGCTGGATACCTGTTTTGTTATGTACTTACTGTGTTAAACTTAAACCTTCCTTTTTATTTAGATAGGAAAGGTGAGTTGATGTAAGTCCTTCTGTATATGTGTTGCTTTTACTGGTTAATGAATAAAGAAGCTGGTTTTTCAGTGAAAGGGCAGAGTAGACTTAAGTGGTAAAACTAAACTGAGTTCTGGGAGAAAGCAGGCAGAGTCAGTGAGAAGCCATGTAACCACCAGAGGAAACAGATGTTCGAACCTTGCTGGTAGATCACAAGCTCGGGGTGATGCACAGATGAATAGAATTGGGTTACATTAAGATATAAGAGATATCTAGAAATATTCCTAGCTATTGGACAAATATTATTGCAAATATATAGTTTTGTGCATTTATTTTGGATTTGGACAGCCAGGAATGAATGAGCATCCTCTGCCAACAGAGGAGAGAGAACAAAAGATAGTTTGACCAGATGTGAATTAAGTGACTGAGAGCATTTCTTTCAATAGTGTTTGCTTTTTCATGGCCCTTTCTGTTGTCCTTTGTTTTCCTTGGCTGTCTTGATATAAATATCATTTCTTCATCCCACCCTTATGTCATGTTTCAGACTTTACATGACTAAACTTTATGGGTTTAATAACTAGGTTTGAAATCTTTCAAGTAAAATACATTTTTTTCTTCTTTAAGTTGTTTGTCTTCAAGTAGTTTTCACAGGATAAAAAGTGACTAAGACAAGAATAAAGCATGAATAACTCATAAATGTAGTGAAATAATTAGAGGCTATATGATGATAATGTGCTCTGTATAATCTGTAACACCCCGTCCTAGCTGGAAAAAGATAATAAGATATGTTTCTGCTGTAGGAAGGAAATGGAGAAAATGATTTTATAGATCTTTAAAATGGAAAAGAAAGCTCTGGGATCCTGAAGATGAAATTCCAACAGGAAGAATGAGTGAAAAGATGTCCATGTGAATGAGAAAATTTGATTAACCACAGAGGACAAACCATGTACAGATCATTCTGATGTGTTGAATTACTGATAACAAGATGTACATAAAATTTTCTAGAGTAATTAATTTAATTTCCAACCAGTTTGCTTTGTCTTATATAGAGAACAGTGTATATTGATGAATTTAAATGATTAACAAGTGAGAATGCAGGTGCTTTAGTGTGGGAAAAATAATGTTAGTGGCAGAAATATGCTCTATCCTGTTACAGTTCTTCAGTTTGGTGGACGACAGACACATTACAGGAAAGGAAGAACTGGAAAAGCATTTAATAGTTCTGTGCCAAAGTATTTCTTCTATAACCACTGGTTTTGAACAGTATGGTGGCAAATTAAGTCCGTTTCTCCATTTCAAATCAGTCGTTCTTCAAATTTCTTGTTGGTATATAGAATCTGCCTAGACAAAAAGACAGAAGCAGATCATATAGCAAAATAAAGCATGAGTGCAATAAGCTACCAGAGAAACACAACCAAACAGATGTCATAAGGAGTTTGCACTGTAAGGCTCAAAACTATCTCCTGCATTTGTTAAAATGTAATGATAGGTTGTGCATGGCTGTATGCCCTTATCATACTGTGTAGCTCTATGATTGGACAGCACAAATCCCTTATTTTCTGATGCACAAGGAAAATCATGTTATTTTCTGCATGAGCAATTTTGTACTTCATTGCCCCTAATTGCATGCTTAAGCTTCATTTCTTAAGAACTTACAATGTCTCAGAAAAAATAGGTCATTATGGGAGATCTTGCATAGAAAAATGAAGGAGAAAAAAATTAGATCTGCTGCTTGAAGGAGCAACTCATTTAAAAACCGTGGGGTTTACGCATTGAAATTAAATATAAGCCTAGCTTATAGGCAATGCAAAAGAATTTCATTACTCAAAAGAGTGGTTGAAATAAAAAGCAACAAAACTGCCAAATTCAATACTAAAAGAAAAGTAGTATAAATCAATTCAAAAGAGATATAGATCAATTCATAAAAGAAAAAATTATTACCATTTCTTTATTTCTATGCCAAGAATAATATCTAAAACCTCTCTTTAGATATTTTTGTACTTGAAATAACTTTTGAATTGCTAAAATAATAACCAACATTAATGACTATATTTAAATTTGCTGTATTTATTAAAGACACCTTTTCCTTTGGTTTATTTGAATTCTATTTTTCTGGAAGATCTCTAGCAGGGTTTTATGTATTTTTCTGACATTGAGGGCAAAGGTCAACCAATAGCTATTATTCTCACTTCTTAAGTACTAAATGATTAATGAGAATATATATATATATATATATATATATATATATATGTGTGTGTGTATGTGTGTGTGTGTGTGTGTGTGTGTGTGTGTGTAATAATATTGTCCAATAGCATGTTGAATATTTTACCTACTAACAAACTGCAAAAACTATTCCACAGTTTATAAACAAATGAAATTTTTAGAATTTCTTCATAAACACAATCAGGTTATATGTTTGAGTATTTTGCAAAATAAAGCTATAAAATACAACTGATCTCAACTGTTTCTGTAGGGTACATTCAAATTATGCCCAGGCTCCTTATTTGCTATTTAAGCATAAAGGGAAATAAAGTGTCTAAGGATATTTTAGGAAGTTTTTATTGAATAGCAGATCGTAGTATCAGACAATTATGTGGGCCATTGACTATCCCTGTACAACTTACATAAAGAAGCATGAAGATACCTACATGAATATATAATATTATCTAGTATATACATAATATTAAATATAAAAATTTATTATTATGTTTATTCATAATATTAAATTCTGGGTATTATTTACAATTGTGACTTTAGATTTTATTGTTAGTCCACAGAATATTGTAGCACTATGGAAATGTGTTCAGTGCCTTAGAAACGAATGATGAAGCTAGTATCTTTAACTAGCATCAAGTTTTTTTTTCTCTATAGCCTTAGCTCTTTTGAGGACTTGCAATCTAGCTCCCAACAACTGAAATGGAGGCTTAATTCTCCTCCTTCACTTCCCCATTTATTTTGTTTATTCAATACAAGGTTTTTCTGTTAACAGTCCTAGCTGTCCTTGAACTAGCTCTTGTAGACCAGGCTGTCCTCAAATTCATAGAGATCTGTTTGTCTGTGCCTTGCAAGTGCTGGAATTAAAGACATGTGCCGTCACCACCCGGCCTGAAGACTTATTCTTGATTATATTGCATTGCCTTAACTTAGCTTGTTTCTAACCAGTTTTTCTTATCTTAAATTATCATGTCTACCTTTTGTCTATGAGCTTTTATCTTTCTGGATTCCTGTATACCTTTCTTTACTTCTTACTCCATGGCTGGCTGTGTAGCTGGGTGATTGGGCCCCATGTCCTCCCTCCTTGTTCTTTCTTGCACTCCCTTTCTTCCCAGATTTCTCCTCATATTTATACCTCTGCCTACCAGCCACACCTATCTGCTCTATTTCTTTGCTATTAGTCTTTCTGCCTTTTATTAGACCCACAAGTATTTTAGACAGGCAAAGTATCACAGCTTCATAGAGTTAAACAAAATGCAGCATAAGCAAAAGTAACACAACTTAAAAATAATTTTCACAACATTTAAGTATTGAATATTTGCCTCTCCTATAGACTGATAGTTTATTTAAATCACCAAAGACTAGTTATATGTATTTTATATTTTAAACTTCATTTAAAAAATGAAATTACACAAAGAAGAGCACACCAATGCTCTTAACTAACCATTGAACAGAAAACATCTCTGAAAATAACGCTCCACAAATTGGGTCAGTGTTTGAATTGCATAACCATATATTTTTATTAATAAATTAGGTCCATAAATTATACCACTTTTGTTTCAGTATTAAAACCATTAGTAGAAAACTAACAATTAATGACTTTAAAAAACCTCTGTTTAAAGACAACTCAGCAGTCATGTAACTGATATACTAAAAGAAATGGAGATGGAAAAAGCAAAAGAAATAAATATTTATAATTAGAATATAAAAAGGAAATATTAATTTTAAATACATAAATATGCTCTTTTGTGACTATCAAATGCAAAAGATATTTCAGTACATTTAAAATATCTTTTTTTTTTTTTTTTTTTTTTTTTGGTTTTTCGAGACAGGGTTTCTCTGTGGCTTTGGAGCCTGTCCTGAAACTAGCTCTGTAGACCAGGCTGGTCTCGAACTCACAGAGATCCGCTGCCTCTGCCTCCCAAGTGCTGGGATTAAAGGTGTGCGCCACCATCGCCCGGCCATTTAAAATATCTTGTGTGTACATTGTATTGGCTACTTTGGGGTAGAGGCAATGGTTTTTGGTTATGACTGCTATAATGAAGGAATTGAACAAGTAAATGATCTGGTATTAGTAGACCTCTTTTATGAGTGAAAAGGAGAATGTCTCCCAGAGTCTCAAATGTTAAAGCAGTGAGTGACTTTTGGATGCTAGTGCTTCATTACCCATTCATTGTATATAGGGTATTGGGACTATTTCAATGGATCTCTCCCTCACTCCTTTCTTCTGTCCTTCCCCCATCTCTCTTTCTCCCCTTTCTCTCCCTCTACTTCTACTCCTCACTATCTCCCTGGCTTCTTTCTCCCTCTCTGAACTTTGTCAGCAATGAATTGAAGAGCAACTTTTAACTTGTGCCTTTTTTACTTTTGTGTTTGACCGAGAGAATGAAGGCATAAATGAACTGTCTTTGAAGTTGGAAAGTAAATAAATCTTTAATTATCCTCAATTATTTTGGTTATAGTGACAAAACATTGTCAGTTATATCAGTTTACAGTTGATAAGCTAAAAAATTCAGTGAGAAATGGGATACTTTTACTAATAGTTTTTTTTTCTCTTGCTGAGTAGCCTTTTCTACTTAAAAATAATTCACTATTTTATAGAAGACAGCATTTCAGTGGACATTAAAATTCTACCTTGCAAGCTTCATTATCTCTTATCCTTTCCTAGCATATTCAGTCTGAATCCTAGTCCGCTCAGCTGTCTCACTACCATGAAGAGCCTTAAATAAAGTTCCTCTGTACATTCAGCCTCCAGCTAGGGATTGACAGTGAGAAAAATTATTTTTCATATTCTTTGTAGGTTACATAATGCTTTCAAACACTATTCTCTCTCTCTCTCTCTCTCTCTCTCTCTCTCACACCACACACACACACACACACACACACACACACACACACACACCTTCACTGGAAACATGTTAGCTGAATATGTGATTGGAAAAGAATATGAGGAATAGACTAGTTGGTGGCATGTGTACAACCAGGAAGTAGGACAGTACTCAGATGAGATAAATCTGACCCTAATAGATATTCATTTGTCAAGAATATATTTGGTAATCCAAAATGAGAGAGTGATAACTATTATTAAAATGGTACTAGATAACTCAAACTATTATTGATGGTAGTCAGATTTCTGTATAATTTGTGAGGTGGGATTTGAAATAGAGTAACAGACCCTTTAAAAAGGGATTAAGAGCCGGGCGGTGGTGGCGCACGCCTCTTAATCCCAGCACTTGGGAGGCAGAGGCAGGCAGATCAAGGAGTTTGAGACCAGCCTGCCTACAAGAGCTAGTTCCAGGACAGGCTCCAAAACCACAGAGAAACTCTGTCTCGAAAAAAAACCAAAAAAAAAAAAAAAAAGTGATTAAGAATGGAGCTAAGAATGTTCACACAGCAACAACTAAGGAGAGGTGGGGAAAATTGTGAGGAGTAAAGGGAGGCTAAACTGTAAACAGAATATATTATGTGAGAAAATATTTTTGATAAAAAGAAAATTTAAAAGATTGTGGGTAGAATGCATCTCTTTAATGACACTGAGGAACTTAGAAATGCAGAAATACAAGAAAATTTAATTTTCAATTGCAGAGATGGATAGAAAATCCTAAAGCAATTACATTTTTTAATCTATCAGCTGTAAAATTAATCAAACTCTGAAGATTAAGAGTCATACAGAGAGTTACATACTTTCAATTTCACAGCATTAGAATCTAACATTGTGTGAAAATGGGAGTAGAACTTGATTTAGGAAATGACATGTTTATAAATACAACAAAAATTAGAAGTATATCTATTAAATATTCTTCATTTATGCTTCAAGATAATGTTTATATCTTAGAAGTGCCTCCTGGTATTCATTGTCATTGATCCTTTAATGAGGATTCAAGAGTACAGGGCATAACAGGAGAGACCTTGTTGTCAAAGGTCAATGTCTGGTCTTACAGAAATTACAGTAAATAAGAGATAAAGCTGGAACTCAACTTGATTTACCACAATAGAGAAGGGTGAATTTAAAAGTTTACTCATATTACTGAAATTTGTCATAAATAACATTCTATTGCCAATGAAGTTAACATTCTATACCAGATACTACATTGTTTAATACAATATTATTAAGTAATGAGACAAATTCATGTTTATTACATAGTGGGTCCAAAAGAGCAGCTTTGACCCACTATTAAGTGTGGAACAGACAGAGATAATCTGGTCAGATGATCCAATAGCATATCATGGATTTTGACCTGAGATCCTGGAAATATTTTTAAAGGTACAAACCAGCTGAGTAGTGAGCATTCTACAACTGTTACTACCCTCCTCTCAGGAAAGATCATATGGAAATACTTAAAACAGTCTCACTTGTTTCTCTCATGGCTAGGAACAGAATAAATCAAAATGTATAAAACTTGGGGCTGGAGAGAAGATTCAGTTGTCAAGCACATGTCTTACTCTCTTCAAAAGAACCTCTTTTCAATCCTAGCATCCACTGGGTGCTTACCACTGTAATTCCAGCACCAAGAGACTCAACAATTTGTTCTGGAATACACTGACACCTTTCATCACACATGCACAGCAATTTTTTTACAGATATAAATACATGTACACACAATTGAAAAATTCAATTAAATTTTAAATAATGTATAAAACTCACACCAAGTTCATTAACAAAGTACTGATTATACTGTTTTATGTGAAAATATCAAGCTTTATTTGCTGTGAGCTATTTGACTAGTACATATTGATTGATCTCATGAACATCTGCATAATTTCACAGGCAAGATAAAATTCTCCTTCACCTATGGCCAGATGCTATACCAAAATAAATTTATAGTCCATTTCGTATGGCTGGCATGAACTATTTACCAGACAACTGTAGTCTAATTGCTAACTTATTTTCTCATCAATTACTGAGTACTATTAGAAAGGCAGTCCATGGTACTGAT
Organism: Microtus obscurus; assembly: GCA_963919715.1. Lineage (NCBI taxonomy): Eukaryota > Metazoa > Chordata > Mammalia > Rodentia > Cricetidae > Microtus > Microtus obscurus. Next base: position 1,860 of record CAWTZC010000829.1, on the reverse strand, counting down.
CAGTGGTCTTACATTGTCATTCAGGTCCTGCTACTCTTATCTCCTGTTCTTCGCCATGGTGTTCTCAAACCAAACTCAATTACCTTGATATTCCTATGGTAAAAAGTAGCAAGTTTTTTAGCTATCATAATAAGACATATGGATGCTTAAGAAAAAAGTACTTGCACACAATAGTGAAAAAGAATGGTAATATTACATTAAGTAAAGTTTGAAAGGTCTGTCTGTATATTGTTTTTAAATAAAAAGATAAATTTGTGCACATTTTCCACCTTCCACCTAGAACACACAGGTAAAAATGAATTTGAGTCGTCATTTTTGGATTTTGTGATGTGAAGAACCTACATTTACATGGGTTCTCTCATTTAACTGCTGGGAAATTTCTGAAAGTATCAGCAGTAACCAAACAAACAAACAACAACAAAACCACAGTACATTCACTAGGAAAACAATGATATTACTGTTATATGTAAAAATATTAAGCTTCATTTGCAGTTGATGGTTTGACTAATGCAAAATGTATTGTGATCTTAGGTAATCTAAGACCATGATACAAGGTATTGGGAATTTTCATTTAGTGGACAAATTAGGATAAAAATTCTTTTCAATACTAATATTTTTTCTCATCTTCTTCCTGCTGCTCTGTTCAATCCATTCAGGAATGAAAGAACAGCGCATCGATAACGGAAATAGGGCAGTTTTGCAGGTATTTTTACCTAAAGAAGATTGATTTAGATGACACCTGTGAAGGTTAATCCTTACTAGAACAAGATTAGATTGGTGAGATGCTCTGGAACTGGGGACATCAGATTCTGGCTGAATGTCTGCAGACATTTATAGAAAGTCAATATCTTCTGACTTTGGAGACTCGGCAAGAGAAAATGAGAAATGGACAGTTATTAGCTAGCATAGACGTTTCCTCCCACTGCCCTTCTGTCTGGTGGGAAGCGAGCTGCTCCTCTTAACCACACTTGTTAACACCACAGTGGACTAATTTTTGATCTGAGATAATATTTTTAAACAGATTTCTCCAGAAACAGATATCAGACATGAAACTATTTGATTGACACACTATAAAACTCTTGCTGGGTGACTGAATTTCCAAATATAATGGAAATGTTGATTTTTATGATATGATGGTTCTGATAAATTTATTTATTATTTAACAAATTTTCCATTGGCCTTTATTCAAACATAGGCATACAATACTCTGTGTCAAGGGTATAGAAGAGTACATAATTTATTAACTTAGTTTGTAAAAGCTGATTGCACAAGAAATCCAGGGCAAATTAAGGTTGGTCGCTCTTGTGGTCAGGGCTACTTGAACAAACTGAATGCACAGTATGATAGTAGGTTAAGCACAAGGTTTTAAAGGATTTCAATGGGTACTATTAACTTAGCTATGTGATTTCTCATAAGTTCAGTATTTTGGAGTCAAGCCATATTTTCATGAAACCATATCACTCCAAAACATTGTTATTTCTGAGGAATCAATCATGCTGGTTTATAAGAGCTAGTTCTAGGACCAAATCTAAAGCTACAGAGAAGCCATGTCTTGAGAACCACCCCACCCCAATAGAAATACTACTTGAAAAGGATAATCAGTGATTAAGTCAAAATATATTACTGCCATAAGTCAAGAAATTAGTTTAAAAGAAGGTTTAGTTTTATAATCTTTTTTTTAATCTGGCTTAGTAATTTAAATAGAAGAGACAGTATAGGCCTGGGTATAAAGGAGAGTCACAGTATCCTGGCATTAGAAAAAAATTGTTGCAGTCTATAAAAATGGAACTATTATAGAAAAGTTTAAAAAAAACAACTTTAAGGAAATGTACTGGCTCTCTTGTAACTTTGGAGATCTTT
>CAWTZC010000828.1:0-30418 GCA_963919715.1 Microtus obscurus | reverse complement strand
TCATTTAAAAGTAATTCTCATCATTAGTACCTAGTGGGAGAAGAAAAGTCACACACTCCTCTGGGGCTCCCTGCTCCTCCTGCATAGAGGAGAGGACACTGGAAGATAGAGAGAGACAGAGGCAGAGAGAGAGAGAGAGAGAAAAGAGAGAGAGAGAGAGAGAGAGAGAGAGAGAGAGAGAGACAGACAGACAGACAGACAGAGACAGACAGAGAGACAGAATGATTCATGTTCTGTGGAAAGAAGGAGATAGAAGGCTATGAAGAGGGGGTTGACATAGATGGCATGCTTGTCATCCAGGGATGCTACGAAGTACAGGTTTGGGCTACTGCCAAGGGCCGTGTCTCGGTCCATAGTCTTGCTGCCCCCCTGGTCTGTGTTTATATCGTTAATATCTGCTACCAACAAAGGACAAAGGACAAGAGGATACAGATGCACAGAGGTGCCCCCCTCCCCTTATCGGCTGCAGCACTAGGGGGAGGAGACCCTGTACCTTGGCTGGTACAGAGATAACCTTGTCAATGGAGGTGCAGGTGAGCCAGCCCTGAGGAAGTCAGCAAGAGAGAACTGGTCCCACTACTCCTCTGCCATGTGGTGGCATAGATATAGGATATATGCCGCCCTCAATCCTCACCCTTTGCCACCAGATGTAGGTAGGAAAGATATTTCTGGGGTCAAGAGAGTGAGTGACCTAGCCTTGCCTCTCACTGGCTGTAATGCTCCCAAAAGCAGGTCCTGTCCCTCTCCTTGGCAGCACAGTAGAAGTGACCCTGTTGGCAGAGGTGTGTGTAAGCTGGTCCCATGGACAGGAGAGTGGGATACCTGGCCCTGCTCCCTTCATCTGCCACTGGTGGTTTATTATGTGGGGCAGGCAGGAGAACTGAAACTGTCACCTCACTAATTGCAGAACTCAGGAAAGTGGACTCAGCACCTCACCTTGGCAGCACAGTAGAGGTGACCATGTTCACAAGGTCATGAGTGAGCAGCCCAACATGAGTATAGGAGATCTGGCTCCGCTGGTTCTGAGGTCATAAGATTGGGAGAGCTTGCCCTGCCCCTCATCACCTGCAGCACTTGGGAGTACAGACCTTGTATTTTGCCTGGGAAGCACAGAAGAGCTTACCCTGTTGGTGGGGCTGTGGGTGAGCTGTCCTCAAGGGTGTGAGCTTGGGAGAGCTGACTTGGCCCCTCCCATTTGCCAGGTAGTGTCGTGGATAAGGGGAAGATGTTGTGTACCACCTTACCCTCACAACTTGTAGTGGGTAGTAGAGCTGGTTGTGCTCATGGGATGGGAGAACTGGTTCTTCTCCTCACCAGCTGCTGCACTCAGGATAGTGGACCCACCACCTTACCTGGTCAACAGAGTCGAGTTGGCACTGTTGGTGTGGGTGCTATTGAGCTGATCTCCAGGGCTTGAGAGCATGAAAACTGATCCTGCCCTTTTCTGCTCTTTGCTGCATAGGTGATCTAGCTGGAGGCAGTAATAGAGACCTTGTTCTGGTGATGAAGATGAGGGAGAACTGGTGGGCTGATCAAGCCATATTCCACCCAGGCCCAGAAACAAGGCTATGAGTTGGCCCACCCCAACAACGATCCCATTGATAATCTACTGAGCAGGGGCCAGTCTTGCAGATTCAAAGCTGCAAGATATCCATGACACAGGGAAACAGCAGGATGTTTAAGAATAGTACCAGTGAGAGCTTGGCAGAAGGTGGAGACCTTGAATCATTCCAATAACTCATTGTAGTTAACGCTTACAAATAAAGATCTATAGACAAAAAAATACACTGTGTGGCTCAATGTGTCACACTGTGGCTTCCACAATGAGACTGTTTTCCTTTTAAGTTTTATTTTATTTTGTCTTGTGGGAGATACATAACAGTTGCAGAGAGAAGATGGAGAGAGATAAGACGAATGGGATCAGGATACATAATGTGAAATCCATAAAGAATTGATGACAAGTTTTAAAAAGAACACACAAAAAATTTATATGATACTTAACTTCTGAAGGCCTTTCAGGTCTCTTCTGTTGCAGGGATTAAGTTTCAGGAAATAAGAGATGAATGTGAGACATTTAAAAATTTCCAAATCAACAAATTGGCACTAAACTTTCCAAAGTATAAGTAACACCTAATGCAACAAAAATGATTATCTTAAGAAGAAAATGTGTCCTATAAGAGCAGAAACTGTAACAAGCTGGTTGCCAAGAAATAAATATTTAGATTAGTTCACAGTCGGTATAAAAATTAGATCACCTGAACTTGTTCTTCTACAGTCCACCTTTTCTTTCATTTGTTCTATTTCTTTTGTTTGTTTTTAGTATTTGACATTGAGCACAAGGTTTTATTGGCACATGTCATATAACATTCTTTGTCCAGCACAATTTTAAAAATAAATTGAGAACTCTCTTTCTAATTATTTATTTCCTTCATATCTATTCATTTTTTTCAGGTTCTGTTTCATTTAATCAACCACATCTTCAATAAACAGTTAGCTTATATATGGAACACTGCTATCTTAGACTTATGATTAACTTAGGCAACCATTACCAATTTTCTTTGTTGTTGAATATAGATTATTTATTCATACAATGTAATGTAATTCTGGTTTATCTAACCGCAATTGCTTCCAGAACTTTCTACCTTCCCACCCACCCAAACCCACACTCTTACTTGCCCTTTCTCATTAGAAAAACAAACTGGTATCTTAAAAAAAGGAAAAAAAGCCGGGCGGTGGTGGCGCACGCCTTTAATCCCAGCACTCGGGAGGCAGAGGCAGGCGGATCTCTGTGAGTTCGAGACCAGCCTGGTCTACAGAGCTAGTTCCAGGACAGGCTCCAAAGCCACAGAGAAACCCTGTCTCGAAAAACCAAAAAAAAAAAAAAAAAAAAAAAGGAAAAAAATAAAACAAACAAATAAACTATAATAGGAAAATAGAAACTGAAAAGAAGAGAAATGAAGACCTCCCAAAAAGCATAAGAAACACATATAGACACAGAAAGTATAAGAAATACATAGATATAGAAGCATGCATATTTTCACATGTAATAATTTCAGAAAGAAACAAAATTAAAAATCATAATATATAAGAAAAACACCAGAAGGAGAAAAATAAAATTACAAAAAGAAAGAAACACACAAGCCATTATGAGGAGAAAAATTTAATTCCTTTTGTATTGATTATCTACTAATGGGCATGTGGTCTTTCCTTAAAGTGTAGTGTGAACACTCTGTGAGACTCCACCAAAGTGAAATATTTTTTGATTTGCAAGAAGGTATCAAGTAGATATCACATTGAAGTTAGGGATGAGGCTTTTGTCTATTTTCTCTTTCAGTGTTAGGGCCCTGTCTGGCTTAGACCTGTTCAGGCCCCATCTATGCTGCACATTCTTATTGATTTCATTCCTTGCATCAATCTTGTTGTGTCTAGAAGAACTTGTCTTCTTGGCATCTCCCGTTCCCATTGGCTGTTAAAATATTTTGGCCTCTGCCCTTGCTTCCATCAGTTCCTGGATGAAGGCTCTATGGTGGTGACATTTAAGATAGTCATCAATCTGGGGCAGACTGTGGGCCACTAGCAATGAAAAGAGGATTTATCCCTACAGCTCCTACTGGCTATTTGGAACCCATTTTCTTTGGATGGATAGTTTGCTTAGCCTAGATATTGTGGGGAGGGTCTTGGTCCCATTCAAAGCAATGTGCTAGATTTTGTTGACTCCCTACGGAGTTGACTTCCACTCTGAGGAGTGGATGGGGGCAGGAGTGGGGAGGAAGGTGAGGGAACAGAGGAGGGGAAAGACTGGGAACTGGAATTGGTATGGAAAATGAGAACAGATATTTTTTAAAAGTTTTAAAAAGAAAAGAAATATTTTGGCCTACTCATTTAATATTCTTCTGAATCTGAAGAAGGAATTTGATGGAGGCATCCCATTTAGGATTGAGTGTTTCAAGATCTGACATTTTTGGCACTCCATGCTATAGTGTGTCTCTGTATTTGTTCCCATCTACTGCAGAAAAAAAAAAAAAAAAAAAAAAAAACTTCTCTACTGATGACTGAGCAAGATACAGATTAATGAGTATACAAAAATGTCATTAGGAATCAAAGTATTACTACATTCTTTTAGCAGAACAGTGGTATTAGGTTTTTCCCTTGGTCCATGGTCTATCTTGTCTAAGGTCCTTGGTCAACCAAATAGTATTGGACAAGAATTTCATCTCAGGAAGTGGGCCTGGAATCCAGTAAGAGTTTAGATGGCTATGTCTACCACCTTTTACCTCTACTGCACCAGGTAACTTGTGAAAGTCAAAAGTGTTGATCAAAGTATTCATAGCTAAGATGATGCTTATCTTTGCCTCTGAGAGCATGCAGAATATGTTAATATTTACTAACATGAATACTATAACAATAGAATACTGAACAATATGTATAAAGCACTAGGTAAACTTTCCTATGTTCAGTTGGTTATGTACATGTTTTCTTCAAAAATAGGGCCTTGCAATTTGTTTTCAGAGATCAAATAATAACTTTGGAAATTTGTTTGATATTTCCATTGGGCAACTTTGACCACCAACTCAATTAGTTATAACCCATTTGTGATACATGTCGTTTCATCTGGTGAAGAGGAATTTCTAGTTGTGACTTTGTTTCCCCTGTTATTTAGTGATTCCATTTATATTTCACTCATATATGTATATATTTTAAGAAGCTTCTACTGCAATGGTTTTTTATATGAGCCCTCAAGTACCTTTAGGTTTAAACTGTCCACCCCAGTATCCCCTCTGTTAACACCTCTTCCTTTTATTTCTCCGTTGTTCCTCACATTCCAGTCCCCCCATCTAACCAGAAAAATCTATTCTACTAGCTATTTCTATTTCCTATGGACATACCTTCCCCTATTCCCTTACTTTATAACTAACCCCTTTGGTTATACAGAATATACTGTGTTTTTCAAAGTCCTAAGAGCTAACACACATACATAATATATTTGCCTTTTGGGGAGTCTGAGTTACTCAATCAGAATTATTTTTAGATAGGAAACCATATCTTGGAATCTTATCATCATTAATACGTTATCACAATAGGTGCTTATTTAGTGTAATAAGCAATATTTCTCATGATATGGAAAATAGTCTAAGGTTAAAACAAAAACCACCAGATTTTTCTTCCTTACCTTAGGCTTCACAGTCAGTGTCTTGTACAGAGATTAAGAGTTTCCATAGGCAAATGATATAGGTTATATACTATTTCACTGCATTGTAAGTAATATGATTAAGTAATCAAATATTGTCATCGCTAATGCTTTCCACAGCGGTACTTGTTTAGGGACAAAACAAGATCAAAATTTTTGGAGACCACAGGTCATGCTTAGGAACATTTTAAATGCGCATTCATTTCTGTCACTAAAACATTTAAAAAACCTCCAAAAACTAGTTAAAATTTAATCATATTTCATACATATTATAACTGTTAAAAAGCAGTTAAAATAAGTGAGGGCATTCATCTTTTTTTCTTTTCCTTACAAATTACCTTTACTTGTTTGAAATGAGATGCACATTTCTGCCTCAAATTCACTACTCACAGGACTCTTTAGTGTAGTGGTATGCTTTAAATTTAAAGAGTAAAATAAAAACACAATCACAGTTTAAAATAAAGTGTCATGGGAAGCACATTTCAAATGATCACTACACAAAATAGATACTTTTACATCTCCTGACAACTTAAATGTTTCACAATTAAAGATTAATGCAGTCCCAGTGGAAGTCTGAAATGCCCACGACATGGTTTTACACCTTGAAGCTCTCAAAAACTTGATAGAGGGTAGACTTTCTTTCTATAAGTTGCTATATGCTATTATTATTTCTTAAACTTCCATGGTACTCCTAGTCTTGGAAAATTCACTACACAGGACCAGAGGTGATAATTTTATTATTTTCTTCATAAACTCAAGCACTCCTTTACTTATGGTCTTCCAAATAGACTCCAGATAAATACCACACAGTGTTGCATTCTCTGTCTCTCTCTCTGTCTCTGTTTCTGTCTGTCTCTCTCTCTCTCTTTCTCTCCCCCCTCTCACTCACACACACACACAAGATATCTTCATAAATTCTGAGACATTTAGTATATCTTTATTGGCATACCAAGAAAATGAATTCAGATATTCACTGTACTGAACATAGGTTTACCTCTTTTAGTTCCAACCTACTTTTGTTAATTAAACTCATATTACCTTTATAAGTTCTTTGAAAGTTGAAACAAATTCTCCAGTATTTTCAGGGATAAGTTGCAATATTTAACACTAATGAGCTTTAGTAGTGTTTTTCATTCATCAGGTTTATAATTTCCATCCTAATAGAGCAGTGGTAATGAATTCCGCAATTAATGAAACATACCACACAGAATTGTGTCTTCCATTTGCATAAATCTTTTTGATAACAGAAGGTAAAAATTCTGAGATTAACTGAAGAACTTTCTTTAAAAAATAAAATGCTACAATGGAAGAACAGGGTTCCCTGCTCTGTAAATTAGGCATTCCTTCTCATTATCAGGCAAGGTACTCTCTTATTTAGCAGCTTTCTCTTGCTTCCATCTCATTATAACTTCTTCAATATTATCTGCTCCATTTAATCATTCCAATATTATGTACTTCCAAAACCACAAACTCTCTAAAGTAGTCTTTACTCTTTTCACTATCTTGACTGATTTTCATCAATCAAAATTCTAAGATTGGAAAGAGAGCCTAGTTTTGTCTAGAGCACAAACTAATCACCATAATTAGCTGAAGCATATTTAAAATGGCCATTCATTTGGGCAAAAATTGCCTTTTAACGTAAAACAATATTTTTCAATGCAAAATTCTGATCCCAGAATTTACCAAGAAAATGAATAGAACAAGTTAGAATTAGTAAAAATAATATTTTAATTTGTTAGATTAAAATTCTGATAAAGGTTTTGAAATTATCCTTCCTTTTCTGTTTCTAGTTAGACACAATACAGTATGTATGCTCTGTTATGTTTGAATATAAATGTATTTCTATCTGAAAATGGAAATCAATTGAAATCCTCATGTAATTAACATGGTTCCAATATTCTATGTATGTATAGAGTCTGGAGAGTCTTCTCAAGTAAGTTTATAATATAAAGCATAATTTTAAATTTCATTCTTAATTAGGTAAAATTTACTCTCTTTATTAGACAGTTGTGGATAAGAAAACCAAAATCCTTAAAGCCTAATACATGCTTCTAAAGAGCGTTTGTGTTGTTATGAACATAGAGATTCTTATTTGAGTTACCTATCTTTCAATATCTATCGGAAGGGGTGGTTCTGAGTACCAGCCTCAATCCTCCCTTGGGGTTCAGAAAGAAAGCTTACAACAAGCATAAGATTTAGAGAAATCTGAGGGCAAAGTGAATCTTTCACTATGTACCTTTCCACATTAGTTTCTTTATTATTCTTTCTGCCCTCCAGCTATTCTGTAAAGTTTCCAGTTTATATACACACAAAACAAAGGCGATTCTCTGAGCGTGGACTTCTCTTTATCTTTGAAGGTCCCAAATGTGATCTATATGAAAGACTCCTTTCCTGACTGCATGTCCCTGCCAAATGGAAGATGGTTGCAGGGAGGTGGCTTCTAATGTATCTTAGTGAACCGAACAGAAATGTGGGGGTAGAAACAAAGGTTTTTGACTGTTAAATTCCCTTATGGGAGATATCACATACTGTAGGAAGTCACCCGGTAAGAAAAAGAACAAGGCAGGCTTTTCATTGTCCAAAATCCTTGTGGGACAAATAGATCCAGTTATAAATCATGTCCCAGTTTATGTTCTATACATCAAAATTATATAGCTAAGTGGAAAGTCATCCTGCTGATCACTCACAGATATCACTGTATCCATAAGTTGAGATGCAAACATGGGATTACTTATACACATCACATAAGATTACACACTACAATGCAGATATTGGGGAGATAAAATGCTTCAAAAAAGTGAACAACCGCTTTTAGGACTGATGATTCTGCAGACTTTGTCTGGACTGGATTAATCCTTCATCAGATAACCATGCCTTTGTTGTGTTGACTAGCTGCAACCTGCTTTTCATGGCCCCTTCATGTGTGATGTCCATCTCTATATGTGTTGCTTTTATTGGATAATGAATAAAGCTGTGGGAGCCAAAGGCTTATATGTGTGTGTGTGTGTGTGTGTGTGTGTGTGCGTGTGTGTGTGTGTTGTGGAGAGAGAGAGAAACAGAGAGAGAGAGAGAGAGAGAGAGAGAGAGAGAGAAAGAGAGAGAGAGAAGGCAGAATCAAAGAGATGCCATGTAGCTGCCAATGGAGACAAATGCCATCCAGAACCTTGCCTTGTAAGCCATAGCCTCGTGGCAATACACAGATTAATACAAGGGTTAAGACAAGATTTAAGACTTAGTTAAAAACAAGCCTGAGCTAGTAAGTCAAGCAGTGTTGTAATTAATACTGTTTTGTGTGAATTTTTGGCTCTGGGCAGCTGGAAAACCAAAGAGCAGTCTCTGCCTACTGCCAAAGCAAATAATATTGCTTTGGATATGTCAAATAACCTACTTGTTTTCATATTTATAAGATTTAATATGAGAACAATAATTCAAAATAATTCTTCATATTAGAGTTATCAGATAAAATTTAGTAGTTGAATGATATTAAAATGCAAACATAGATTTCTTATTTTTTTAAATATATGATTCTATATTTGTAACTATGTCCATTGTTGCCTTTTTATTTCCTTCTAATGTCAAGTAATCATATTATAAATGTGTAGAACAGGATAACTTTTCCAGCCTCTCTTTTTCTTTAAGTCCAAATTCAGTGCAGGGAAACATATATTTAAAGTATTTCCAAAATTAAACCTTACTTGCTTCCTATTGGTATTTCTAAAGTGAGGTACTAAGCTACCTATATTTATTGCCCAGATTATAAAAATTACTTGTTAACTGGTCACACAAGCTTAACTCTTACTTCTAATATTCTATCTTTAAAACCATATCCACATGATCTTTTGAAAATAAAATTTAATCATTTCTTCCACTTAGAAAGTTGTGATGGATTTCCCTGAAAATTTCCTCAAGAAAATAAATCATTACTACTGTGTTATTTAAAACTTTCCTAAATAGTATTATTCTAAACTTATCATTGACCCCATACTAGTTGCCCTCCAAGGAACACCATTCTGTTATTATTATTGGATCGGTGTGTGTGTGTGTGTGTGTGTGTGTGTGTGTAGTTTTATTCTTCTGGCATGATTTTTCCAAGATGAATGAATCATTTCCTTTTCTATATTAAGTCTTGTTTAGACATCCACCTCTTCAATGAAGACTGAAGTAATATATTTCAAATTACAATTCATTTTCATCCTGTTCTGACTAACTGAATCATTGGTTGCCCTTGTAAATAATTTATATAGCACATACTTTTAAAGATTTTACTAATTTTATATGGTGTGTGTGTTAGTATGTATGTATGTGTCTATGAAAAGGAAGATTCTGAATCCCATTTGTTTAGTGAAATAACAATTAATAAAATAATATCATGTATGTGTTGAAGTAACCACAAAAGTTTTACTACAACATTCTTTTTCATTTTTACGTTATTTGAGAACTTTGTATAATTTGTTTTGATCAGCTCCTTGCAGATCCATTCTACTTCCACTAACCCCCAAACTTTGGGTCTATTTTATTAATCAGTACCCCTGAACTAATTACCTGTACTTGTGCACATACATGTCTACAGGGACAAAAACTAACAGATGAGTAAAGTTAGGAAACAAAGCTTTGAGCCTTTGTAGTGAAGCATGTCTTTAATTCATGAACTAGGAAGAAGAGACAGGTGGTGCTCACCAAGGTCATTGCCAACCTGATTTAGATAGTGAATGCCAGGTCATCCAGGCATACATTGTGAGATGCTCTCTCAAAAATCATAATAACTTGGAAATTAGAAAGAAGATGAGTCTGTTGGCTTCTAGAGGGGGCAGGAAATTCTGCTAAAACTTACTTCCCAAGATGTTATCATAGTATCATCTGCATGAAAATTAATCAGTATGGTTTTCCAATGCTGTAATGTCCACTGTAGGTTGTATGTATTAATCATTCCTTTTATTAATTTGCTATAGGAAAAATGAAATATATCTCAATTTCTAGGTCAGGAATAATAGAAACACATGGTCCTTTTTGTCTTCACCTAAAAATTTTTGTTTTGAGAGCTTCTTACACTTGTTATTAAAAATGATATAAAAATTGCAGGAAAACTCTGATAAAATTGACTAAACAAGTTAGAAATATCTAGAAGTTGTATAGAAAAAGGGGGAAGGGAGAGGGAAAGTGAGAAGGAGAGAGAAGAGAGATACTGAGATTTGTCTTATCTTCATGATTTATGAGGCACATTCTAAGAAAAATTGCAGATTTCCTGTGGCTCGTAGAGCAACAGGCATTCCAGTTTCAGAATACTGAAAATCACCGCCATTTATAACACACTGGAACAGCCCATTGCACTGTTAATTTTTCTTCTAACTGAGTTATTTCCCACTTTTAAAATTCTGTGCTAGACAACAACTTTAAGACAACCCTTACTCGTATAGCTTCAGTAGTCCTAAACATTTATGAAAGGACAAGCATTTATCATGAGCATCCTGCCTTAACACTATTCTCTTGCAGTTAGAAGCTGGTTTTTTTTTTCAGTTCCTGATACTGCATAACTTTTGGAAAAAAAAATGATTTAAAGGTGATAATTTTCTTTCCACACTCAATAAGTGTTAATAAATCAAATCTCTTAGTAACTATTGATTAATTTATTAATTTTAGACATTATTTGATTAAGTCATGGTTAAATAAAGCTGATGATGAAAAATAAAATTTACCCTCTTTACATTTGGAAGTTTTGAATGGATTTTTCTCCATACTAAAGATGTGAAGGTGAAAAATAGGACCTTTTGCCCTTGGCCACATGGGTTATGTGAGGGCATGAAAAACAGGATTCCCAGAACACTTAAAGTTATTTGGACCACAGACTGAGCTAGGAAGAGGAAATGCTGTGGATAATGAAGCAGACAGATGAAAACATTCCTGACTTTAAATGACCTGGCTCTGTCTTACATGGGATGTCTGTTTTCAGCTACTCCTTTAGTGATCATTAGGACCCCAGTTTCTGTTTTCTATAGCTAAAACAATTCACAGTGAAATGTTCCTAAGCCAGTAATGGAGTGAGGTGAGCAGGTAAGTCCATGTAAAATAATTCTGATGATGCTGTCTGCACACTTTGGGATTTGTTTGTGTTTTTATATTTATTTATTTATTTATTTACTTTGAAGTTTGCCAGCTTCAGATTCAGTAATTGGAAGTGATTCTAAAGTATGTAGTTTAGTGCAGAGTAGAATGTGACAACCCATAGGATACTTTAATAATCATAGATGCTATCACATTGAAGTATTTGTCACAAAGGAGAAGAGAGAGCTATTGCTCATATCTCTATGTATAATCATTATCTTAAAGGTTATTGTAAATAGATATAAACATTCATGAATTCTGCATTTCTCAAGAAGATAACAAAATGATTAACTTGTGAATTCTGTAAAAACAACTGTGAACATAACTGAGGGCACTGTCTAAAATATGCCTGAAGTGAATTGTATAAAACTTACCTTAAATGTTGCTAAACATGAGATAAAGGACACAGGAGATTGAGATTGTTTGACATAAATGAAACATTTAGACCCAATCTCATTGAGTCAGCATTCAGATAGTATGTCATATACACATTCATTTTCTCAGTTACCATAAAATCTATTTCTTGTGATTTTAATGAGAGTAAGAAAACAAAAGCTCAACCCATTTATATTTTCTGTGCCAATTTCTTATGGTAAGCTAAATGACCATTAACATGATTTTATAACTGGCAATGTTTCTGGTCTTGGGACAATGGTACTTATACTATCAATATAAGGGTCGGTTTCCGGTTTGTAAAACATATATGCATTAACTGATGATGGTTGCTTTTTGTCATTATTGTGATGACTGGGTGGCATCAACTCATAGATGACCATATGTTTTTAGTCAAATCAGGACACTCTGTCTATGAAAACATATCATCTCTGTCTCTGATCTTTGTGCTATGTTTGTGTGAGTGTGTGTGTTCATATACATGTTGGAGCAAATTATTCTCCATCATTCTCCAGTCCACCTGGTTTTTAGAGGCAGGATTTCTTATTGGCCTGCAGCTCACTAACTCATGCCAGGTTTGGTGGCCAACATCCCTAGAGATATTTATTTCTTAGCCTCGTCTTTGCTGGGATTAGAACCACTATGACTATAGTTCTTTACATTTGACCCATGCCCCCAATCCCAAGTATCATGATCTTAAAAGCTTTCTACCACAGATGACAAAAAAAAAATACTGACCAAGACATTTTTATAAAGACAGGCTTTCACAGTTTGGAAAGAGAAACCCATTTTAAATTACTCTGATGTATATAAGATACAATTAATTTTACTTCTATAAAATAATTTTATCAACCATGTATAATAAAATATACTAATATAGTATAAATATATTGGAAACTGATATGATGTGGGAATCCATTCTGTATACTGTGAATATGTTTTATTACCATTGGTTAATAATTAAATCGTTTTGAACAATGGCTTATCAGAGTAAAGTAAGTGAAAAATCAGAGCAGAGATAGAGATGGAGAGTAGACAGAGTATAAGAGATACCATGTAATTGCTGAAGGAGAAAGACATTGGTGCCTGAATCTTTCAGGTAAGTCACATCCTTGTGGTGATACACACATTAATAGCAATGGGTTAATTTAAGATTTAAGAAGCTTGAGGTAATAGGCCAAACAGTGTTGTAACTAATATAGTTTCTGTTGGATTATTTGGGTCTGGACAGCTGGGAAATGAGTGAATACCCTCTGTTTAGAGTAATAAATTATTTGCTTTCGTAAATTAAAGTATAATTATTTAATCTAGAAAGGCAAATAATGATTGGAATTTGTGGTAAAACTTTAGGAAAATAGAATTATTAACAGAAATTACAAGAGTGTGGTGATTAAAAGAGCAGTGGATGGAAACATTATAAATAATTAGAGATAGATGAATATTAATGGTATTAATCTAAAGACTTACAATTGTACTTTTTAACACACATAGCTTCCTTTTAAATGCAGAGTTAACAATTTATTTAAATTTATAGAAGATGTTGCTTGTCAAGTGATCTTTAGTTGTGTCCTTGTTTTTCATAAATATTATAAAAATTTATTTATTTATTAAAAAATGTAATTTGTAACTTAATTGCTCTTCGAGAGGATCATATATCTAAGATATAAATGAAACTGGTATGATGTTTTATCATTGAATCATTAATGAATTCATAATTTGGAACATGATTCGGAGGAGTGCTGTGGAAACTCCTTCAGCCAATAGAGTCTAAGATACCAGCCCACTTGGACATGGTCACTTATATTATAAATGCAACAATAAGGCTTGTGTGCTCTCTTTCCACACTGATGGATTTGGTTCCTGTTTTCCATTCATGCAGAGGAGTGTGATCTGTGAGTCTACCCCTAAATAAATATTCCTTTATTATATTCAATTCTGAGCTAGTGTGGGATTACTTTTTAACATCCATCTTCACCATGTAAAACCTGAGAAAGCTTGAAAAGGAATGTTAGACACAAAAGAACAGAATTAAGCATGGCTTCTTTGTATTCAGGATTTTTTTAGATGAGCTCTATTTGCTGGCGGCAAGCAGGGGCACCACAGCTCCTTTAAGAGAAGACCTTGGGAGAGGGCTAAATGGGAGGAGAGAGGCAGAGAGGGAATCAGAGAAAAATGTATAACTAAATAAAAATTGATAAAAAAGAGAGGTCTTCCTAATTCAATGGTAGCAACATAAAACAACAACAACAACAACAAAAAAAAAACGAGTGGTTTCAAAACAGTGTTGTCCTGGTTCATGTTGCAAGCATGAGCTCTGGATCTTTCAGGAGGGCAAGCACTTATATGTGGTATGTGAACAACATGTTATAAATTCCTTAATTGTGACACAGAACCACTTCTACTCCGAATCTGGTGTGAAGAGAATGGCTCTCACTCAGAGGCCGTGAACATGCTGCTGCCATGTTGGACTGGGCAGAGCAATCAGTCAGAATCATGAAGTTGGTCCTAGTCACACCTGCTTAATCCTTAGAAGAAAAAAAAGTGATCTTGGTCAGAAAATAATTAAAGATAAACAAAAAAGACAGATTCAGATAAAAAAAAAGACCTCTGAATGGGTCACAGTGTTGGATAAATGTACATAGGCTTGAGAGAGAGAGATGGGAAAAAGAGTAAAGAGACAGAAACAGTAAGAGTAATATAAGAGTACAGACAGTCATAGTTTAAAGGAATAAAAGTGATAAAATAAATATTAAACTTGTAAAGAAATTAATAGAATAAGAAAAATCACCCACATAAAGATGAAATATACACAGAGAGTCAGAATTATGTATGTTATTGTGTTTTATTTAAATTTTTTGACTGTGAATGAGCTAAGTACAGAGACATATTTGATTCTGGAGGCTGCTAAATTAAGACAACATATTTATTTTAAAGGTATCTTGACTTCAAAATTTGGGTCTAAGAATAAGTTGCTTTGGAAAATAGGTTCAGCTTTTATTTCCACAGAGAATGAGAATCTGTGTATTCCTTCCAGGCTAATGTGGTTTGATGAACCAAGATCTCCTGAAAGGTCTCCAAGGATCCAAAAACTATGTCACCCACAAAACAACAGGGAACAGGTTAGAGAGAACTATGCCCAAATTCCCAAATATTGTTTATAAATTTTTGTTTATATTTAAAGGGGGATATGCTATAGAGATGAATACTTTGCAATGGTATGGATCAAGGTCTATTGATACAAATTTAAGGTCAATTTTGTTTTATACACACACACACACACACACACACACACACACACACACACATATATATATATATATATGTACTCTTGATTATATTATATATATCCTCTTGATTAAGGTATTGTGTTTGTGTAACTCAGTTAAAAATGCAATGTATCATTAAGAACTATTGGTTAGTAGTAATCTATCATAGTCAAGCTTATAGAGATCTTTGGTTTTTTAGATGTACAACGATGTATTTCAGATGGCTAGATATTATTCAATTCTTTCAAAGACTATAGAATATGGCATTTAAAATGTTTTAAGAATTCAGATTTTCTTGACAATAAGACATGTCTGCTACTGGCAACACCAATTACCTCAGGAGGATGATGGACATCTAAAAGTCTCCTTATGGAGTTTGTTAGCCTTTGGGGGAAAAAAAACTGCTCTTGCCTGGACTGCTTAATGTTATGCTGTATGAACTGGACATGTAGGACTCACAGGAAAATGACTGCTGAACTTGCCTAAAGCTAAAATGATACTTCAGGATTCCTGCTTCACAAAAGAGTCTGTCAGACATTCTACAGAACATAGAAGAAAGTGATTGGCAGACTGCCAATATAGGTGGAATGGTCTATGATATTTCCTGCTTCATGGAAAAGTCTGCCAGATACTATGGACCTGTAGGATGATAATGGGTGTTCCAGTGTTTAGAAGAACTTTGGGTAGCTGTTCAGGCAGCATGATGTCTCTGAATTTTCTAGAGTTTTTGAAGTTGCCTACAATTCCTGTTTACTTAGGCAATACTATATCCTTCCAGAGTCTTTGATGGAATTAAAGAATATATAATTATAGTTTTTCTCAATTATGATAAAAGATAAAGTAGATATAAATATTGTAACTACAAATATTGCTGGATACCTGTTTTGTTATATGTAATTTTACTGTGTTAAACTTAAAACCTTCCTTTTTATTTAGATAGGAAAGGGGAGTTGATGTGGGTAGTCCTTCTGTATATGTGTTGCTTTTACTGGTTAATGAATAAAGAAGCTGATTTTTCAGTGAAAAGGCAGAGTAGACTTAAGTGGTAAAACTAAACTGAGTTCTGGGAGAAAGCAGGCAGAGTCAGTGAGAAGCCATGTAACCACCAGAGGAAACAGATGTTCGAACCTTGCTGGTAGATCACAAGCTTGTTGAAATTGGGGCGCCGGGGTTGTTTCCCCAACACCCCGGTTGCCTGGCTAGCTTATGCCCGAAATAACCACACACAAACTGTATTCATTTAAACACTGCTTGGCCCATTATTTCTAGTCTCTTCTTGGCTAACTCTCGCACCTGGTCTAACCCATTTCTAATATTCTGTGTTAGCACCCCAAGGTGTGCTTACCGGGGAGATTCTAGCCTACGTCCATCTTGGGTCGGTCGGAGCTTCATCGCGAGCATGCCTCAGAGAGCCGAGCGATCCCCTCCAGCCCGCGAGAGAGGAGGCTGGCTTTTCTGAGCGGAGCTGCGTGCATTCTCTGAGCTCACTTCCTCTTCCTGTCCGCATACTATTCTGTTTACTCCTCCCACCTATGTTCTAACCAATTGGGCCAAGCAGTTTATTTATTGCTTATCCAATGAAATCAATAGATTGATATATGACACTCCTACATCACTTCCCCTTTTTCTGTTTAAACAAAAAAGAAAAGCTTTAACTTTAACAGCAACGTTCAAACTCTAGAAATGACAGAGACATCTTGCTGCCTGGACAGTCACCCAAAGTTCCTCTGTACCGTTGGGGCATCCATCTTCGGCCTACAGGCCCATAGTTTTCAGCAGACATTCCACAAAGCAGGAAATTTCAAAGGCAGTCACTATCTGCTTGTCCTGAAAAATGTCTTGCAGACTCTTTCATGAATCAGGAACCCCGAAAGATCATCTCACCTTTAGGCAAGTTCAGTAGTCCTCTCTCTGCGGGTTCTCTGTGTCCAGTTTATGCAATAGTCCAGGCAAGACAAGCTCATGGTGATGCACAGATTAATAGAATTGGGTTACATTAAGATAAAAGAGATTATATAAGATATAGAAAGATTCCTAAGCTATTGGACAAATATTATTGCAAATATATAGTTTTGTGCATTTATTTTGGATTTGGACAGCCAGGAATGAATGAGCATCCTCTGCCAACAGAGGAGAGAGAAATTAAAAGATAGTTTGACCAGATGAATTAAGTGACTGAGAGCATTTCTTTCAATAGTGTTTGCTTTTCATGGCCCTTTCTGTTGTCCTTTGTTTTCCTGGCTGTCTTGATATGAATATCATTTCTTCATCCCACCCTTATGTCATGTTTCAGACTTTTTACATGACTAAACTTTATGGGTTTAGATTACTAGGTTTGAAATCTTTCAAGTAAAATACTTTTTTTCTTCTTTAAGTTGTTTGTCCCTGCTAGTTTTTCACAGGGATAAAAAGTGACTAAGACAAGAATAAAGCATGAATAACTCATAAATGTAGTGACATAATTAGAGGCTATATGATGATATAGTACTCTGTACAATCTGTAACACCCCATCCTAACTGGAAAAAATAATAAGATATGTTTCTGCTGTAGGAAGGAAATGGAGAAAATGATTTTATAGGATTCTAAAATGGAAAAGAAAGCTCTGGGATCCTGGAGATGAAAATCCAACAGGAAGAATGAGGAAAAGATATGCATGTGAAGCAGAGAAAATTTGATTAACGCACAGAGGACAAACCATGTACAGATCATTCTGATGTGCTGAATTTCTGATAACAAGATGTACATAAAATGCTTAGAGTAATTAATTTAATTTCCAAATCCAGTTTGCTTTGTCTTATATAGAGAACAGTGTATATTGATGAGTTTAAATGATCAACAATTGAGAATGCAGCTGCTTAGTGTGGAAAAAATAATGTTAGTGGCAGAAATATGCTCTATCCTGTTACAGTTCTTCAGTTTGGTGGACGACAGACACATTACAGGAAAGGAAGAACTGAAAAGCATTTAATAGTTCTGTGCCAAAGTATTTCTTCTATAACCACTGGTTTTGAACAGGATGGTGGCAAAATTAAGTCAGTTTCTCCATTTCAAATCAGTCGTTCTTCAAATTTCTTGCTGGTATATAGAATCTGCCTAGACAAAAAGACAGAAGCAGATCATATAGCAAAATAAAGCATGAGTGCAGTGAGCACAGAGAAACATTAGCAAAGAGATGTTTATGAATTTGTAGTTGTGGGTACCAAACTATCTCCTGCATTTGTTAAAATGTAATGATAGGTTGTGCATGGCTGTATGTCCTTATCATACTGTGTAGCTCATGATTGGACAGCACAAATCCCTTATTTTCTGATGCACAAGGAAAATCATGTTATTTCTTGCATGAGCAATTTTGTACTTCATTGCCCCTAATTGCATGCTTAAGCTTCATTTCTTAAGAACTTACAATGTCTCAGAAAAAATAGGTCAATATGTGAGATCTTGCAGAAAAATGAAGAAGAAAAAAATTAGATCTGCTGCTTGAAGGAGCAACTCATTTAAAACCGAAGCCGATGCATTGAAATTAAATATAAGCCTAGCTTATAGGCAATGCAAAAGAATTTCATTACTCAAAAGAGTGGTTGAAATAAAAAGCAACAAACTGCCAAATTCAATACTAAAAGAAAAGTAGTATAAATCAATTCAAAAGGGATATAGATCAATTCATAAAAGAAAAAAATATTACCATTTCCTTTATTTCTATGCCAAGAATAATATCTAAAACCTCTTCTTTAGATACTTTTGTACTTGAAATAACCTTTGAATTGCTAAAATAATAACCAACATTAATGAGTATATTTAAATTTGCTGTATTTATTAAAGACACCTTTTCCCCTTTTGGTTTATTTGAATTCTATTTTTTGAAGATCTCTAGCAGGGTTTTATATATTTTTTCTGACATTGAGGGCAAAGGTCAACCAATAGCTATTATTCTCACTTCTTAAGTACTAAATGATTAATGAGAATATATATATATATATATATATATGTGTGTGTGTGTGTGTGTGTGTGTGTGTGTGATAATATTGTCCAATAGCATGTTGGATACTTTACCTACTAACAAACTGGTGGGGTCTGGGAAAAAAACTATTCCACAGTTTATAAACAAATGAAATTTTTAGAATTTCTTCATAAACACAATGTGTTATGTTATATGTTTGACATTTTGAAAAATAAAGCTATAAAATACAACTGATCTCAACTGTTTCTGTAGGGTACATTCAACTTATACCAGGATCCTTATTTGCTATTTAAGCATAAAGGGAAATAAAGTGTCTAAGGATATTTTAGGAAGTTTTTATTGAATAGCAGATCGTAGTACTTTCAGACAATCATGTGGGCCATTGATTATCCCTGTACAACTTACATAAAGAAGCATGAAGATACCTACATGAATATATAATATTATCTAGTATATACATATTATTAAGTATAAAAATTTATTATTATGTTTATTCATAATATTAAATTCTGGTATTATTGACAATTGTGACTTTAGATTTTATTGTTAGTCCACAGAATATTGTAGCACTATGGAAATGTGTTCAGTGCCTTAGAAACGAATGATGAAGCTAGCTAGCATCTTTCACTAGCATCAAGTTTTTTTTCTCTATAGCTCTTAGCTCTTTTGAGGACTTGCAATCTAGCTCCCAAATAAATCAGAAATGGAGGCTTAATTCTCCTCCTTCACTCTCTCCCCCCATTTATTTTGTTTATTCAATACAAGGTTTCTCTGTTAACAGTCCTAGCTGTCCTTGAACTAGCTCTTGTAGACCAGGCTGGCCTCAAATTCATAGAGATCTGTTTGTCTGTGCCTTGCAAGTGCTGGAATTAAAGACATGTGCCGCCACCACCCGGCTTGGAGACTTATTCTTGATTATATTGCATTGCCTTAACTTAGCTTGTTTCTAACCAGTTTTTCTTATCTTAAATTATCCTGTCTACCTTTTGTCTTTCTGGATTCCTGTATACCTTTCTTTATTTCTTACTCCATGGCTGGCTGTGTACCTGGGTGATTGGGCCCTGATGTCCTCCTCTCCTTGTTCTTTCTTGCTCTCCCTTTATTCCCAGATTTCTCCTCATATTTATACTCTCTGTCTACCAGCCACACCTATCTGCTCTATTTCCTTGCTATTAGTCTTTCAGCTCTTTATTAGACCCACAAGTATTTTAGACAGGCAAATTATCACAGCTTCATAGTTAAACAAAATGCAGCATAAGCAAAAGTAACACAACTTAAAATAATTTTCTACAACATTTAAGTATTGAATATTTGCCTTCTATAGACTGATGTTTGTTTAAATCACCAAAGAGTAGTTATATGTATTTTATATTTTAAACTTCATTTAAAAATGAAAATAATAAAGAAGAGCACACCAATGCTCTTAACTAACCATTGAACAGAAAACATCTCTGAAAATAACGTCCACAAATTGGGTCAGTGTTTGAATTGGCATAACCATATATTTTTATTACAATTAAGTCCATAAATTATACCACTTTTGTTTCAGTATTAAAACCATCAGTAGAAAACTAACAATTAATGACTTTAAAAAACCTCTGTTTAAAGACAACTCAGCAGTCATGTAACTGATATACTAAAAGAAATGGAGATGGAAAAGCAAAAGAAATAAATATTTATAATTAGAATATAAAAAGGAAATATTAATTTTAAATACATAAATATGCTCTTTTGTGACCATCAAATGCAAAAGATATTTCAGTACATTTAAAATATCTTGTGTGTACATTGTATTGGCTACTTTGGGTAGAGGCAATGGTTTTTGGTTATGACTGCTATAATGAAGGAATTGAACAAGTAAATGATCTGCATTAGTAGACCCCTCTTATGAGTGCAAAGGAGAATGTCTCCCAGAGTCTCAAATGTTAAAGCAGTGAGTGACTTTTGGATGCTAGTGCTTCATTACCTATCTAATAGATATAGGGTATTGGGACTATGCCTCTATGGATCTCTCCCTCACTCCTTCTGTCCCTTCCCCATCTCTCTTTCTCTCCCTTTCTCTCCCTCTACTTACCCTCACTATCTCTCCTTTGCTTCTTTCTCCCCCTCTCTGAACTTTGTCAGCAATGAATTGAAGAGCAACTTTTAACTTGTGCCTTTTTTACTTTTGTGTTTGACCCGAGAGAATGAAGGCATAAATGAACTGTCTTTAGGTTGGAAAGTAAATAAATCTTTAATTATCCCTCAATTATTTTGGTTATAGTGACAAAACATTGTCAGTTATATCAGTTTACAGTTGATAAGCTAAAAATTCAGTGAGAAATGGGATACTTCTCTTTACTAATAGTTTTTTTCTCTTGCTGAGTAGCCTTTCTACTTAAAAATAATTCACTATTTTATAGAAGACAGTGATTTCAGTGGACATTAAAATTCTACCTTGCAAGCTTCATTATCTCTTATCCTTTCCTAGCATATTCAGTCTGAATCCTAGTCCGCTCAGCTGTCTCACTACCATCAAGAGCCTTAACAAAGTTCCTCTGTACACTAGCCTCCAGCTAGGATTGACAGTGAGAAAAATTATTTTTCATATTCTTTGTAGGTTACGTAATGCCTTCAAACACTCATTCTCTCTCTCTCTCTCTCTCTCTCTCTCTCTCTCTCACTACACACACACACACACACACACACACACACACACACACACCTTCACTGGAAACATGTTAGCTGAATATGTGATAGGAAAAGAATATGAGGAATAGACTAGTTGGTGACATGTGTACAACCAGGAAGTAGACAGCACTCAGATGAGATAAATCTGGACCCTAATAGATATTCATTTGTCAAGAATATATTTGCAATCCAAAATGAGGGAGTGATAACTTATTATTAAATGGTACTAGATAACTCAAACTATTATTGGTGGTAGTCAGATTTCTGTATAATTTGTGTGGTGGGATTTGAAATAGAGTAACAGACCCTTTAAAAAAGTGATTAAGAATTTTCACACAGCAACAACTAAGGAGAGGTGGGGAGAAATTGTGAGGAGTAAAGGGAGGCTAAACTGTAAACAGAATATATTATGTGAGAAAATATTTTTGATAAAAAGAAAAAATAAAAGATTGTGGGTAGAATACATCTCTTTAATGACACCGAGGAACTTAGAAAAATGCAGAAATACAAGAGAATTTAATTTTCAATTGCAGAGATGGATAGAAAATCCTAAAGCAATTACATTTTTTAAACTATCAGCTGTAAAATTAATCAAACTCTGAAGATTAAGAGTCATACAGAGAGTTACATACTTTCAATTTCACAGCATTAGAATCTAACATTGTGTGAAAATGGAGCAGAACTTGATTTAGGAAACGACATGTTTATAAATACATCAAAAATTAGAAGTATATCTATTAAATATTCTTCATTTATGCTTCAAGATAATGTTTATATATTAGAAGTGCCTCCTGGTATTCATTGTCATTGATCCTTTAATGAGGACTGAAGAGTACAGGCATGTACAGGAGAGACCTTGTTGTCAAAGGTCAATGTCTGGTCTTACAGAAATTACAGCAAATAAGAGATAAAGTTGAACTCAACTTGATTTACCACAATAGAGAAGGTGAATTTAAAAGTTTACCTTTTCATATTCCTGAAATCTGTCATAAATAACATTCTATTGCCAATGAAGTTAACATTCTATACCAGATACTACATTGCTTATTTACAATATTATTAAGTAATGAGACAAATTCATGTTTATTACATAGTGGGTCCAAAGAGCAGCTTTGACCCACTATTAAGTGTGGAACAGACAGAGATAATCTGTCAGATGATCCAATAGCATATCATGGATTTTGACTCTGAGGTCCTGGGAACATTTCTTTTAAAGGTACAAACCAGCTGAGTAGTGAGCATTCTACAACTGTTACTACTCCCTCCTTTCACAGGAAAGATCATATGGAAATACTTAAAACAGTCTCACTTGTTTCTCTCATGGCTAGGAACAGAATAAATCAAAATGTATAAAACTTGGGGCTGGAGAGAAGATTCAGTTGTCAAGCACATGTCTTACTCTTCAAAAGAACCTCTTTTCAATCCTAGCATCCACTGGGTGTTTACCACTGTAATTCTAGCACCAAGAGACTCAACAATTTGTTCTAGAATACACTGACACCTTCACTCACACATGCACAGCACTACAGATATAAATACATGTACACACAATTGAAAAATTCAATTAAATTTTAAATAATGTATAAAACTCACACCAAGTTCATTAACAAAGTACTGATTATACTGTTTTATGTTAAAATATCAAGCTTTATTTGACTAGTACATATTGATTGATCCTTATGAGCATCTGTGTAATTTCACAGGCAAGATAAGATTCTCCTTCACCTATGGTCAGATGCTATACTCAAAATGAATTCATAGTCCATTTCTGTATGGCTGGCATGAACTATTTACCATACAACTGTATTCTAATTGCTAACTTATTTTCCTCATCAATTACTGAGTACTATTAGACACAGTCCATGGCACTGATCAGTGGTCTTACACTGTCATTCAGGTCCTGCTGCTCTTATCTCCTGTTCTTTGCCATGGTGTTCTCAGAACCAAACTCAATTACCTTGATATTCCTATGGTAAAAAGTAGCAAGTTTTTTAGCTATCATAATAAGACATATGGATGCTTAAGAAAAAAGCAATTTCACACAATAGTGAAAAAGGTCTGTCTGTATATTGCTTTTAAATAAAAAGATAAATTGGTGCACATTTTCCACCTTCCACCTAGAACACACAGGTAAAAATGAATTTGAGTTGTTATTTTTGGATTTGTGATGTGTGAGAACCTACATTTACATGGGTTCTCTCATTTAACTGCTGGGAAATTTCTGAAAGTATCAGCAGTAACCAACCAAACAAACAAATAAATAAAACTAATAGCACATTCACTAGGAAAACAATGATTTTACTGTTATATGTAAAAATATTAAGCTTCATTTGCAGTTGATTATTTGACTACTGCAAAATGCATTGTGATCTTAGGTAACTTAAGACCATGATACAAGGTATTGGGAATTTTCATTTAGTGGACAAATTAGGATAAAAATTCTTTTCATACTAATATTTTTTCTCATCTCTCCTGCTGCCTGTTCAATCCATTCAGGAATGAAAGAACAGCGCATGGATAATGGGAAATAGGCAGTTTTTATGTAGATATTTTTACCTAAAGAAGATTGATTTAGATGACACCTGTGAAGGTTAATCCTTATTGTGAACAAGATTAGATTGTGAGATGCTCTGGAACTGGGGGCATCACAATTCTGGCTGAATGTCTGCAGACATTTATAGAAAAGTCAGTATCTTCTGACTTTGGAGACTCGGCAGGAGCTAAAAGTATACAATGGAAAAAAGAGAGCATCTTCAACAAATTGTGCTGGCAAAACTGGATGTCAATCTGTAGAAGAATGAAAATAGATCCATATCTATCACCATGCACAAAACTCAAGTCCAAGTGGATTAAAGACCTCAATATCAGTCCGAACACACTACACCTGATAGAAGAGAAAGTGGGAAGTACTCTACAACAAATGGGCACAGGAGACCACTTCCTACGTAAAACCCCAGCAGCACAGACAGTAAGGGCCTCATTGAATAAATGGGACCTCCTGAGGCTGAGAAGCTTCTGTAAAGCAAAGGACACTGTCGCCAAGACAGAAAGGCAACCCACTGACTGGGAGAAAATCTTCACCAACCCCGCAACTGACAAAGGTCTGATCTCCAAAATATATAAAGAACTCAAGAAACTAGACCGTAAAAGGCTAATCAACCCAATTATAAAATGGGGCACTGAGCTGAACAGAGATCTCTCAACAGAAGAAGTTCAAATGGCCAAAAGACACCTAAAGTCATGCTCAACTTCCTTAGCGATCAGGAAACAATCAAGCAAATCAAGACAACTTTAAGATACCATCTTACACCTGTCAGAATGGCTAAAATCAAAAACACCAATGATAACCTTTGCTGGAGAGGTTGTGGAGAAAGGGGTACACTCATCCATTGCTGGTGGGAATGCAAACTTGTGCAACCACTCTGGAAAGCAGTGTGGAGGTTTCTCAGGAAATTCGGGATCAACCTACCCATGGACCCAGCAATACCACTCTTGGGAATATACCCAAGAGAGGGCGTATCATACAACAAAAGTATATGCTCTACTATGTTCATAGCAGCATTGTCCGTAATAGCCAGAACCTGGAAACAACCTAGATGCTCTTCAATTGAAGAATGGATGAAGAAAGTATGGGATATATACATATTAGAATACTACTCAGCAGTAAAAAACAAGGACTTCTTGAAGTTTGCAGGCAAATGGATGGAAATTGAAAACACTATCCTGAGTGAAGTAAGCCAGACCCAAAAAGAGGAACATGGGATGTACTCACTCATATTTGGTTTCTAGTCATAAATAGAGGACATTGAGCCTCTAATATGTGATCTTAGAGAAGCTAAATAAGAAGGAGAACCCAAAGAAAAACATATAGGCATCCTCCTGATTATTAACCTTCATCAGGCGATGAATGAAGACAGAAACAGAAACACACATTGGAGCACCGGACTGAAATCTCAAGGTCTGAATCAGGACCAGAAGGAGAGAGAACACGAGCAAGGAACTCAGGACCGCGAGGGGTGCACCCACACACTGTGACAAAGGGGATGTTCTATCGGGAATTCACCAAGGCCAGCTGGCCTGGGTCTGAAAAAGCCTGGGTTAAAACCGGTCTCGCTGAACATAGCGGACAATGAGGACTACTGAGACCTCAAGAACAATGGCAATGGGTTTTTGATCCTACTGCACCTATTAGCTTTGTGGGAGCCTAGGCAGTTTGGATGCTCACCTTACTAGACCTGGATAGAGGTGGGTGGTCCTTGGACTTCCCACAGGGCAGGGAACCCTGATTGCTCTTTGGGCTGTTGAGGGAGGGGGATTTGATCGGGGGAGCGGGAGGGAAGGGGAGGTGACGGTGGGGAGGAGACAGAAATCTTTAATAAATAAATAAATAAATAAATGAAAAAAATAATGAAAATACATGTTTGAAATTGTCAAATAACAAAATGAAATAATAAACAATGCTTTAAAACTGAAAAAAATGAGAAATGGACAGTTAGCAAGCACATACGTTTCCTCCCCACTGCCCTTCTGTCTGGTGGGAAGCGAGCTGCTCCTCTCAACCACACTTGTTAACACCACAGTGGACTAATTTTGATCTGAGATAATATTTTTAAACAGATTTCCTCCAGAAACATGATATCAGACATGAAACTTTTTGATTGACACACTATACAACTCTTGCTGGGTGACTGAATTTCAAATATAATGGAAATGTTGATTTTATGACATTATTGTCTGGATAAATTTATTTATTATTTAACAAATTTTCCATTGGCCTTTTATTCAAACATATAGGCATACAATACTTTGTGTCAAGGGTATAGAAGAGTACATAATTTATTAACTTAGTTTGTAAAAGCTGATTGCACAAGAAATCCAGGGCAAATTAAGGTTGGTCGCTCTTAAAGTCAGGCTAAATTTGAACAAACTGAATGCACAGTATGATAGTAGGTTAAGCGCAAGGTTTTAAAGGATCTCAATGGGTACTATTAACTTAGCTATGTGATTTCTCATAAGTTCAGTATTTTGGAGTCAAGCTATATTTTCATGAAACCATATCACTCCAAAACATTGTTATTTCTGAGGAATCAATCATGCTGGTTTATAAGAGCTAGTTCTAGGACCAAATCTAAAGCTACAGAGAAGCCATGTCTTGAGAACCCACCCCCACCCAATAGAAATACTACTTGAAAAGGATAATCAGTGATTAAGTCAATTTATATTACTGCCATAAGTCAAGAAATTAGTTTAAAAGAAGGTTTAGTTTTATAATCTTTTTTTTTTAAAATCTGGCTTAGTAATTTAAATAGAAGAGACAGTATAGGCCTGGGTATAAAGGAGAGTCACAGTATCCTGGCATTAGAAAAAAAATTGTTGCAGTCTATAAAAATGGAACTATTTTAGAAAAGTTTTTAAAAAAACAGCCTTAAGGAAATGGATTGGCTCTCTTGTGAACTTTGGAGATCTTTCAAATGGGAGGTGTTGCCATCTCATATTAAACTCTTCTGGAGAGCAAAGCCATGTTCAATGAAAGAAGATTATAAAAAAAACTTTTAACACATATAAGTCATTTAACATTGTAAACACTAGACATGTACAATTAGAAAACTCACTGCTTGAAGAAAGGTTTTCCATTGATGTTGTTGTTTTTCCTGGAGAACTTTAAATAGTAGTTGAATGAATACTATCTTTGATATTGAAGAGTATGAAGTTAGGTGACAGATGAAGAGATAGATGCATAAAGATAGGCTACAAAAGGAAAGTATGATAGAGATAAACGTCAGAGCTCTGGAAACTGTAAGAAGAAGTAGACAGATGGATAGACAGGTGATGGAACAAACAGATATAGCCAAATGTCCCACACACTCCTCTTGAACTTCTTAAATGTGTTCTCTTCCTTTGGAAATGTAAGCATGGAAAGTGGTAGGAACCCATTGCTAAAAGCTTCAGGACTGTACTGTGTATCACCAGTAGGAAGGAGAGATGCACCCTTCTATCAATCAATCTCTTTTTAATAGCTGATATATTTCTTTTCTAGACTAATTTGTTTGGGCAATGGTGAATGAATTACAAGCAGCACACATTGGAATGTGTGTTCTGTCAAAACAGAAGTCAGCTGCTTTCTCCAAGGTGGCCCATGCCAGCTGGCTTAAGAATGACATTGGCTCCAGCTGTGTTTTGAAGCCATATTTCTTGTTTTACTGCCCAATCAGCTGCAGCAGCACTGAAAAGAATGAGTCCAGAAATTACAAAGAGGATTGAATGAATAGAAAAAAAAATAGGATAAGGCTAAACATTACAATAAATTTCAGTCATGATTCCACTTAATTGATCACATTAGAGACATATTCATGGTTAATAATACAAAAAGCATGATTTAAGCTTCTTTGAAAATTTCTCATATTTATTTCATGTATAGGTATACGCTACATGCTGACAAAGTAAACAAGTCAGAAAAATTAAGAACAGTTTTATTTGTATTTAAGGCTCAATTAACTAAAAGCATGCTTTGATTTTTCTAAGGTTTAAATATATATATGTAAAGTAAAACCATTTTATTGCTACACAAAGTAACTGATGACTTTTTGAAGTACATTTTACTGCAAATTACTAGAGGCTACCACATCATTTCTGTATGTGGATGTTAAGTTCATGTGTGTGCATGAGTATACGAAGGTCAGAAATATGGAGCAATTTGGGGTGTATCCTTTTGTCATTTACATTTTATTATTAAATTTTAAACAGGCAGGGTCATTCAGTGATTTTAGAGTTAGCAGAATGATATATGATGCACAACAAGTCCCACTAGTCTGCCTGTCTAAGCCATTACAGTACTGGGCCATAAATTTATGCCATAATGCTCTATGTTTTTTATGGGTTCTGGGGATCTGAACTTGGGACCTTGTCCTTGCATAACAAGAACATCATGTGCATGCCTTTAATCCCAGCACTCAGGAGGCAGAGGCAGTCAGGTCTCTGTGAGTTTGAGGCCAGCCTGGCTTACAAGAACTAGTTCCAGGATAGGCACCAGAGCTACAGAGAAACACGATCTCAAACAAACAAACAAAAAAACAACAAACAAACCAACGAAAGAACTTCACCTACTGAACAATTTTTCTGCCTCCATCATTTATTAATTTTTATAATTGCCTAATGCTCTTGTCATATATTACAGCATTGAGCACTGCATGTCAAAACCTATAGACATTCTTACTATTATAGAATAATAGGCAGTAAGAGGCAAAATAAACAAATAAACAATCAAACAAATAAATAAGAAAAGAGTAATGCTAGCAACAAATAATTGCTAGAAAATAAATGTTACTCCATGAAAAACCATATGAAATAATATATTAATAAACTCTTTTGAGTTCTCAGAAAATTGTTTAGACATATGAAGTTTCTCATACAGCCTAACTTGAGTGAGAAATACCACGTAGATAAATAAAACACAAATGACAAATAGAGATGTCAGTACAGAAAAAAAAGCATGGGGAGTGTTTTATATATTTGACAGAAGTATGGAAAATAGAATAAATACTAGGGAGGATTTTTGATGAAGTTTGAAATTAAATGGGCAAAAATGTAATGGGAATAGACAAAAGGAATAGAATCATGAATTAAGGAAATAAAAGAGGTAATATTGTAGACAAGACTAGGGCCTAATAAAATGGAAACATGAGTTAGATAGATACACAGATTTGAAACAAAATAATTTATTGTTCCCTTGGGACAGTTCTTGCAATTTAGAGGCAACAGCAGAATACGTGCATGTTGTATATAACATTATACTTTAATTAAAATTAGACTGTTATACAAGCAATATGTTATGAAGATTCTTTCTAGGCTTACTTTAGTGGTTTTTCTCACTTAAGTGATTTCAAAGAGTCTTTTTAATAGCTTACATACTTGTTCTTCATATTCACACAGACATTTACTTATTCATCTACTGTACAATAGGTTCATCCATTCAACAATGTTTCATAAATCTCCTTAAATCCAGGAGTTAATTGTTAGAGATCTACCTGGGAATACAATGATCCAGATGTTTACTTCCAGATAGCTGACTTTTCTACATACAGTTGTATCCATATTACCAGTGATAATACAGCAAAGAGGAGTGACTACCTTTCCCCCTAGCAACCATCAACTGCTAATAGATTTATCTCTAAGATTAGAGCCTAGAGGTCTTTTCAACTACATTTGTGTAACTTTGACTTGATCATGTGCCCATCTTGTACAGCCAACCAGAGGTGCTTTAATCCAATGCATGGTGTAGTCATGTTGTGCCAGAAGTATGAATTTTACAGCTCTCCTTCACATTTTTCATCTTTTACATTATTTCTAACCAATATTTTATGATGTACTCAGAGCCTCAGAAGAGGATAGGATGGTTCCACTCTCATACACATATTGACAAGACTAAATGGACCTATGGAGATATTAATAACCACAATAATGGGAAGCAATGAAGTTAGGAGAAAGAGGAACAGAGGGGATTCTGAGGAAGATAATTATGAATGGATATGATCAGAATATATTTTATAGCAAAGATATAAAAATTCAAAATATATTATTAAAATTTTAAAATATATATCAGCCTTAGAAGACGGAAATTAAGAACAGTATTTTATGTGCTGTTGGAAGACATTTAGATCATCATTGTCTTTTGTTAGACTTGGTTTCAAGGTCAGTACTTTTTACTTTAACTGTTAGTTGGGCAAAGTGAACAATTTCCATCTTTCTAGATACAAATTTGAAAATGTGTGCAATATGGTTTTATGTATTGCTTCTCTTCATTGGTTTACTTTGACCATTTTGCCAATATTTTTATTCAAGTAACA
>CAWTZC010000826.1:0-17155 GCA_963919715.1 Microtus obscurus | reverse complement strand
AAGTGAAGAAAGGGAGAAGAAAATGATATAATTATATATAAGCTCAAACTTAAAATAGTGTTAAAGGATAAAAGTTATATTCTTACTGCTAGTGGCCCACAAACTGTTCTAGCCACACAACTGTCACCCACATTCAGAGGGCCTAGTTTGGTCCTATGCAGGTTTCCTCAATCCCACTAGCTCAGGTCAGGCTTTCTGTGGATAACCCCATCATGGTCTTGACCCCTTTCCTCATAATATCATCCGTCCTTCTCTTTGACTAGACTCTGGACACTCAACCCATAGCTTAGCTGTGTGGCTCTACATCTGCTTCTATCAGTTGCTGGGTGAAGGTTCTATGATCATAGTTTAGGTGGTCATCAATTTGATTAGAAGAAAAGGCCAGTTTCCAGTGCTTGAATTGACTTTTTGGATCCCATTATCTTTGGAGGGATACTTTGCTCACACCAGATAAAGTGGGGAAAGCCTTGGTTAGGCCTAGAAGTGATATGCCAGACTTTATTGATCCTCCATGGGATGCCTTAGCCTCTTTTAGGAGTGGATGGGGAGTAAGGGGGAGGGTTGTGAAGAGAGTGGGAGTAGGGGAGGGAGTGGGAACTGGGATTGGTATATATAAAATGGGAAAAGATTGTTTTAAAATAAAAATAATAAAATAAAACATCTAAGTAAAAAATTGTATCCCTAGATATTTTAGAATTTACAGAAATTCTAGTTGAGAAGAAATTAGATTTAGTCACATGTTGTATGTATAGGTATATTTTAAATGGTCTTGAGTATATATTTATATTTATAAGAAAATACATGTTCTGTATTTGGAAAAGTTTTATACAGATAATTTTACTGCAACTGAAAATTTATATGACACTAATAATTTTAGTATCATTTTAACTAAATAATCTCATTTAGGGAAATTTTGATTCATTTACAATCAACTAAAATATTGAACATTTGTATTGCTTTTCAAAATGTATAAAAAGGAATATAATTTTAAAATCATAGTTTTACAATTTGGATCAAGTAAAGTTTTCGATCATATATATATATATGAACATCATGGAATCTATCTTATCCCATGACATTCTTCTCTACCAGAGTGTGTTGACTGCCTTGGCATCTGCAAACTACTATGCTTGCCATTACTATGCACTGCCATTAGTATGGGTGCTGTATTTCTTGGATGAAAATATTTTAGCTGTGCTTGTCCATTAGTTTGAATTGTTCTTATTATCATTATGATGACTATATGTATATACTATAAAAATGTAATGAAATAGGTAATATTAAGTCAAGTAAGTAAAATCAAAATTGTATACAGAGTAACAATTCAAAAGTTAAATCAATTATAAAAATCAAATATATTAAAAAGTCGATATTTCATTTTGGTGCAGAATGCATGCAGATACCAGATTACTTCTTCTCTGGAAATATATTTTCATTTTGCATGTTTCTTTTACTAGAAAAACAAACAGGGTAAATATTATTTTTATGATAGTCAAAATTTCCTAATTTATAAATAGCCCACTCCAAATTTGGAGTCGGCTGGTTGCATTAAGTGAGGAATAAGTATATGTGAAAGACATTAAAATGCTCTCAAGGTTTTGCATAAAATTCTAAACATTGAATAAAAATGCAAAGTAGTACAGTGTTATAGAGCCATGAAAACATTTCTTTTCCTATAAAGTGGATCAAGCCTTCAAGGTTCGTAACCAGGCATTTTTACCATGATTTAGGATATGAACCAATTCATAAAATGCAGCAAACTATAAAGTCATAAACGTTAATCTTCAAAATGAATTCCTGAAGTGCACCAAAGGAAGTATAAATATGTAACAGTATAAAGGAGAAAGCTTAGGGAGGTTTTGTTCATACATATTTACATGGTGTCGTGTACAACTTATCTCATACAAACACTTGAATTTTAAGATCAAATGTTTGATATATGTTATTCTTTTCAAAGCACATTACATACAAAATACAGTTTTCATCAAAATGACAGTAGCCAATGTCTAAGTATGCTATACTAAGACTGGAAAAGTGTATTCCATAATTATTTCAAGCGCATGCTCCAGATAATCTGAGAATCTGCCATAATTATAAAAGTGTGGGTAAACAAGCTGATAATTTCTCTGTCATACATGCAGTTCATTAGGTAAAAATGTATTACTCTTAGATATTTCAAGACTCCAAACATTATTGGATAGGGTACCCCGGACTGCCTTCCCATGTGACCAGATTGGTGACTACACTGTCATCATAGAGCTTCATCCAGTAACTGATGGAAGCAGATGCTGAGATCCACAGCCAAACACTAGGCTGAGCTCCAGTTGCCAATTTTGTATTTAACTTTGCCTTATTTTTGCTTCAATACATTATTTTAAATCTTATGAATATTGTTATGGGAGGCATATCTAAATGAAGATGGAAGAATTATAATGTTTAAAATTCCTCATATTAGGTGACTTACTGAAGAATAACAATTAAACATACACACACACACACACACACACACACACACAACATACACACACATTACATTTAAATAAAAGTTGTTGGGTCAAGATTTTAATGCTTTGTACCAGTGAGCAAATATATTTGCTGGCATTTAAGTAAACAAATCTTTTAGAAATTATTTACACGTATTCTTTAAAACTTGTTATATGTGTATAATACATCTTGATCACATCCCTCTTTCCCTATTTCTCCAATGCAATCTATCTTTGGATAACTCCCTTGAAAAATTTCCTTCACAACCTTTTGTCATCATATTCATTTATCTTTATATTACCATGTAACCAATAAGTCCAGCTCTTGCTGTTGATATGTCTATGCATGTGAAATCAACCACGAGGCGCTAGTAACTAAGGTAAGGGAAATATGCCAATGGCTTATTCTCTGATTAAATGTGATAATATTAATATGAAGCAAACAATGAGAATAGAATTCACTTGTGAGTTTATGACCTTAATCTTGACTTATGACCCTGTTTATAGTACTGAGTGTTTACCATCACAGTTATGCTTACAGTCATGAATTCCTTCCTTTTAAATTCTTTGGAAAGTGTTTTTCAGGTTGTTATTATTTGAAGATTTTTTTTCAGAGTTTAGTAGTTCTTGGAGGTTTCATGTTGTCTTTTGTTGTTGTTATTTTTGTACATCTAGAGTTAGTTGATTGATTCAGTCTATGCCTTTTTCTTTTCTTTTTTCTTTATTATCCTTTTCCTTAATCAAAACTTTTTAAAATGTTCAAGAGAGGATTAAGTCACAGTACGGTTGAGAGTGCTTCTTCCTCCAGAGTAAAGGACAAGAGTCTCCATTTCTCTTTCCTCTGAGTCAGCTAAAGTCTTATGCATCAAGCAAGGTTCATGAAGCAGTGTAGATATGATCTGGTACAGATAGCCATGTGTGGTGGGCGTGTTCAGTGAGTTTTCTTGAGTGGTGTTGGTTGACCTATGCAGAGGAAGCTATGATCCTTCATTTGATGGTGGAGGTCAAGAGGAATGGGTTGCTGAAACAGAATATCTAGGTACACCAACAAAAATAGTGGCAAAGGCAGTAATGCCTGGCACATGGAACATGAGTCCATGGTTCAGAGCTATATTTTCTCATTAACATAAGATAACCATATCTCGAAGAAAAAAGAAAGGTCACAGTCTACAATGAAACCTAGTATGTGAGTGCTTAAAACTTATGGTCTTTACCCTAGGCATTATACTTAAAACACACTAGTTATTAATTGATTTTCTTGAAAGCATTACTTGAAGAACAAATATTAACGTAATATAGTAGTTCTTTTCTCTTACCTTCTGAGAATTATATTTTTGATCTTCAGCATGCTGTTGTGCACAAAGCAAGGTAATTGGTTTTCCATATCAGTTAAATAATACTATCCTTGGTATAATAATTATTTTAAGTGAGGGAATAATAGAAAGAAGTCTTCGTAATTGAGTTTATTTTTCTCTTAGTGCAGGTTTATACAATTTGACTTTATTAGACCTATGTAGCAAAGGATTTTGTGTTTTCAACCCATATTCACAATCATTACTCACTGAATCACATAATAGTCATTAATAACCAGTGAATTTTAAGATTAATTATATCTAAGTTTAAATAATATCAAAGCTTGCTTTCTATTGCTGTAATAGACACCATAATAAAAGAGCCACTTGGGAAGGAAAGATTTTATCTTACATTTCTAAGTCACAGTTCATCAAAGAAAGAAGCCAGGGAAGGTCCAAATGCCAGGAGGTAGGGACTGAAGCAGAAATCATGGCACACTGTTTGCCACTATGCTCCTGCTGCTCATTTGCATGGCTTTCTTATACAACCCAAGATCACGTGCCCAGAAGTAGCATGGTAGAATGTAGGACAGGTGTTCCTACATCAATCATAATATGACAAAAATATCTCATAGACTTTCTTATAGGCCAGTGTGATAGAGGCATTTTCTCATTTGAAGTTGCTTT
This sequence comes from Microtus obscurus, assembly GCA_963919715.1. NCBI lineage: Eukaryota > Metazoa > Chordata > Mammalia > Rodentia > Cricetidae > Microtus > Microtus obscurus. The sequence goes on along the minus strand of CAWTZC010000826.1, from coordinate 12,693 downwards.
GTCCCTGATGTCCCTAGCTTGTGTGAAGTTGGCAATACATAACCAGCAACACTGATTTTATTGAGAGCTTGATAATACAAATACAGCCTTGTGACATCATAGAAAGTTCATTATTCACTGAAATCTCATCAATTTTTGATAAAGTGTAATTTTAAAAGCCCTACAGTCTTTAAAAGTCACAACGCTTTAAAAGTACATTTTTTTCTTTAAAAATTCAATGTCTTTTTAAAAACCCAAAGTCTCTTAACTGTGGACTCCTATAAAAATAAATAATAATTATAACAATGAATAATAGCAATAATAAATACCCAAACAAGCAAATACAAGAGAGAAGAACCAGGGCTAAGGCACAATCAAATTAAAACAATTGAAATAACAACAGTTTAAATGATTCAGTTTCCAGTGTCTATGTATCAGTCATCTTCTGGGGTCCAAAAGGCTTGAGTAGGGCCGTGTCTCTGGCTAATTCAGAGAAATAATCCCTAATGCAGTATGTGTACCTAGTCTATTAGAGGTGAGCTTCATTCCACGCATGCCACCATTTTTGTTGGTTCTGGCATCTTCAGTATGCTGAGGCCACCATACCCTGCACCTTTACCATTTGTAGTAATTAGAGTGGCGGGGTTGCATCGCCAGCACCCGGCTGCCCACATTGCTAGCTTATGCCCCAAAATAATTACATGGAAACTGTATTCTTTTAAACACTGTCTGGCCCATTATTGGCTAGCTCTTACATATCTATCTAACCCATTTCTAATAATCTATGTAGCCCATGAGCTGGCTTATCAGGAATGATCTTAGCCTGCATCTGTATGTAATGCATGGGATAAAACCGGACTCTGAATATGGACAATGAGGGCTGCTGAGAACCCAAGGACAATGACACTGAGTTTTTTTTTTTCTCTTGCAAATAGCTTTTTATAATACTTTAAGGTATCCAATAATATAAGAGTTCAGAACAGTTGAAAGCTAGCTCACTGATCAGTGGATATGGTTTTTTCTTTGTTATTTATTTATTTATATATATACTTAGTAAAGATTTCTGTCTCCTCCCTCCACCACCTCCCATTTCCCTCCCTCTCCCCCAATCAAGTCCCCCTCCCTCATCAGCCCAAAGGGCAATCAGGGTTCCCTGCCCTGTGGGAAGTCCAAGGACCACCCACCTCCATCCAGGTCTAGTAAGGTGAGCATCCACACTGCATAGGCTCCCACAAAGCTAGTACATGCAGTAGGATCAAAAACCTATTACCGTTGTTGTTGAATTCTCAGTAGTCCTCATTGTCTCTATGTTTTTTCCCAAGACCGGTTTTATCCCAGGCTTTTTCAGTCCCAGGCCAGCTGGCCTTGGTGAGTTCCCGATAGAACATCCCCATTGTCTCAGTGTGTGGGTGCACCCCTCGGGGTCCTGAGTTCCTTTCTCGTGCTCTCTCTCCTTCTGCTCCTGATTTGGACCTTGAGATTTCAGTCCGGTGCTTCAATGTTGGTCTCTGTCTCCTTTCATCGCCTGATGAAGGTTAATATCCAGGAGGATGCCTGTATGTTTTTCTTTGGGTTCACCTTCTTATTTAGCTTCTCTAGGATCACGAATTATAGGCTCAATGTCTTTTATTTATAGCTAGAAACCAAATATGAGTAAGTACATCCCATTTTCCTCTTTTGGAGTCTGGCTTACCTCACTCAGGATAGTGTTTTCTATTTCAGTCCATTTGCATGCAAAATTCAAGAAGTCCTTCCGAATTTGGCACTGAGTTTTGATGCTACTGCATGTTACTGGCTTTTGCTGGGAGCCTAGTCTGTTTGGATGCTCACCTTCCTAGATCTGGATTGGGGGAGGGGGGGACCTTGAACTGCCCCCAGGGCAGGGAACCCTGACTGGTCTTTGGACTGAAGAGGGAGGGGAGTGGGGTGTGGGAATTGGGGGGATGGGGAGGGAAAAGGGAGGCGGGGAGGAGGTGGAAATTTATAATAAAAAAATTTTAATTAAAAAAAATAAAAAAATGACAAGGTTAGGGTAAGATATTTTTGTTAATGGTTTTGAGATAGAAAATCTTAGGGGAACATGTCAAAGTTTAGAAAGGTAGTAAATCGAGTGAAGGCCTCATTGGGGCCAAGAAACAACAAAGAGAGCCTGGTTCTTATTAGCTGAGGTACCAACTTATTCAAATGACTTGGTAATCAATTCATCGTACCCATTTCATCCCTCAGTTTCCTGATGCTGAAGGGGTATGCACCATAAAGACTTACAATAGAACTGATTGTCTTTCATAAACAAAAGTTTCTATTTGCTACTCCTTTAATTTTTTTTTTTTTTTATTAGATTTACCAGGTTGATCCTCAATGCTTGCTTAGCCTTAACAATAAAACACAAGACGACAAGTCCAGGGTGACCCAGCCCACAGTAGGCTGACCTCTTCCATACCTGTCATTAATCAATAAAATTCCTCACAGACTTGCTTGCTGGCAAACTGATAGAGGCATTTTTCTCAGCGAGAGTCCAGCGCCAGTTTCTCATTGAGATTCCCCTTCTCTAACAAGTCAAGATAAAAAAAAAAAAAAAAAAAAACAAACAAAAAAGTATAAACAGAACACACAAAATAAAAGGGTTTTTTATTTTTTTTTCTTACATTTCCATGCTACAGTTCATCATTGATAGAAGTTGGTTCGGTCATTCAAGCAGTAATCTACATGCAGGAACTGAGGAAACAACCATTAAGGGAGGGAAATGGCTTACTGGCCTGCTCCTGTCTCTTGTTCACCTTTATTTATAATAAACTCTAGGATCAGTTTGCAAGGTTGTCATAAGCCAAACGTTAAGTGAACATCTGTCATCTGTTAGGGTCCGTCCTCGACAGAATTCCCACATTCAATAATTGGAGCATGAGGATCAGAATTATTAAGCAAAAAGAACATAGATATGAGATAAATAAGAGACAGAAACAAAAAACAGCCAAAAGAAAAATTCAATCTGCATTTATTTTCCACATGCTTATATACCTCACTCCAAAAGGGGAGAGGGGAGGCAACAGACTTCCTTAACATGACATCCTGCAGGCAGCCACTCTCTGGACCCTTCTGCCAATCTCCATTGATAGAGAGGAATAGATTTGAATTCTCTGACTTTTAGTTCCAGGTGTAACAGATCCACCTTTATAACTCAAAATACTAATTAACCACGCCCTAGGTCAGGATTTCTTCTTTGTATATGCACCTGCTATCAAGAAACTTGAAAGAGCAAAAATAAACTCAAACTCTCTGACCTTTAGTCAAGGTTGGAACGAACTCACATCTGTGGGCCCTGGTATAAGGTATAACACCACCCTCCAGTGGGCTGAGTCTTCCAAAATGAATCATTAATCAAGAAAAGTTAACAGAGACTGTTCTATAGGCCAATTCAGAGGATGCATATTCACAATAAGGTTTCCATCTTCCAATATGCCGATTGTATTTGTGATGCTTTAAAAATAATCAGTGTTCTCTAATGAGGTTCCATTTCTTGCTTCTTCTCTTTCCTATTTTGTACTTAATATTTCTTTAAAGGAAAAAGTGTATTTTATTTATGCCTATATTAAAGTTTGATTTTTCTGTAAATGAGTAGCAGACTGAAGAATGTTATTTCCTGTAAATAATCAGTAGATTGTTAGTAGAGGAATCAATACATCCACTAGTAAGAAGCGAGTATAATGAGCCAGTTTTCAGGCATGTGTAAGTCAATGTGAAACAATCAGAAGAATTAGATTCTAAATTTTGAGACTGACTTCAAGAAATGAGAAAACCAAACAATTTTAAGATGGAAGAGTGAGTAACATAATGGAAACATTCCATTAAAAAGTAAGGACATAAAAAAAGATTATGAATAATAAAATGTAAGCTTCCATTCTTTGCACATTACTGTAAGACCAATTTACTTAGAAGATTTCAGGCTATTTACTGTTTGTAACACCGATAGACAGACTAAATACTGATATTTATATTTAGCTATTATATCTATAAAATATAGAATGCAATCCTATGATTATAGAAAATCCTGAAATACTGGGATTATCAAAAAGGAAGATTGTATTCCACACATTCTTGGCAAAATTCTAATCAACTTAATGGGTCATCCCTCAAAAGAAGACAGACAGACAGCAGGAGTAACTTTTTGAGAATAAGAATGCTATCAAAAAAGCAAGTGGATAAGTAAGGGAATAAGGATTGAAAATAAATAATAGTTTTACAAATACACACAGGCACAAATATGTGCATATGAAACTGTAAAGCAACAAGAAAGATGCAAAATGCAACTGTAAATCATGTTAAATTAAATAAGCCAAACATATTTGTCATAGTTCTAATTATCATTCTAAAATCCATTATAAACAAATCAGAAATATTTGTGTGCATTGTGTGTGGAGGGTATTTCTTTGTGTGCATCTCTGTGTATCTGTTCTGCTCTGTGTGTGTGTGTGTGTGTGTGTGTGTGTGTGAGAGAGAGAGAGAGAGAGAGAGAGAGAGAGAGAGAGAGAGAGAGAGAGAGATAAAGAAGTCTAGAATGAACGGAAGTAAGAATATATCCAACTCATTTAAATGGGATTATATTTATGAAAACCAGTACTATGAATAACTACTATTAATAAAATAAAAACTATGAATTACACTCAAAGAGAAAATAAAAGAACTCTTATTTTATCTACATTATTTATTAAGGTAGAAATTATAATTTAACAATGACATTAAGAAACACAGTACTTAGAAAGCCACTGACTAAAGTTTGTAATTCAGACTTCTGTTGATATAAAAATTCTAAAAAAAAAAACAACAAAAAAAAAACAAAACAAAACAAAACAAAAAAAACCTTGCCGGGTGATGGTGGCACGTTTTTAATCCTAGCACTTGGGAGGCAGAGGCAAACAGACTTCTGTGACTTCCAGGCCACCCTGGGCTACAAGAGATAATGCCAGGACAGACTCCAAAGCAATAGACAAACCTTATCTCAAAAATCCAAAATAAAAAAAATATATAAAAGATTATAAAAGAGAACTTGAAAAGTGAGAAGAAGCATTTTGTCTCTGGTTTGAAGATTCAAGTCAATATGTTGTCCCATTGCTTCAGGGTCTTAATAAAGGGTTGCCTCTTGGTTGGCACATATTTTTAGAAGAAGTTGCTCTCCTCGTATTGAAATAAATCAGTGAAATATTGATGTATCCCAGATTGTACTTGAAGAACATAGCACTAACAACATGAAGCCTTCCACTATGTCACAATTAACCAGTTCAGTGACTTGCAATAGCTCTGTCAGTTGGAAATTAATTCTTTAAAATGTGGAACTCTTGAGAATACTAAACCATTGTTTTGACATTAAACTCTTGTCTGTAATTCTTCATGTTTTTCAGATAAAACATATCTTTTATATGTATCATAACAAGAAAATATAATAAATTTGTGTATGCTTGAAAAGAAAGTTGAAAGCTTTGGTGCCATAGATATTAGTATTCCACACATAAAAACCTTCACTTTAAATGTAGGGCAATAGCCTTTTCCACTTTCCATCCAAAAACCTCTGTTGCTACTTTGTCCCATGTGTCTGAGACATAGAAAACCAATACTTTCTCCTTCTGTACTAACTAGTTCAGAGATTTCTAGTAAGGTTAAATCTCTTGTGAGGATCTGAACAGTCAATATTAGGGCATAAATTCCTCTTTATCTTTTGTTTCTCTTTCTCTCTCAATGCTCACCCACAGTTTTAGAAACTATATATTCTTGTAACAAAACTACATGACAAATTGGATGTGACAGCCTCACAAACCTGGAAAACTATAGTAAGAACCACATTTTAGAAACAAACTTTAATATTAGATAAATTAAAAATTTCAATAAAAGTTTCTTTGTTTGTTTCTGTAACATTTGCATAGCAGTTTTCAGAACACCCTATAACTGGTAAATATTGAAGAGAATGAGTGTTTGCCATGGACCAAGAATAACTAGTCCATTGAGTTATAGTTAATGTAGGAATACATAGGCATCATATATTGTCAGACTAGGAATATTTGATATCTATATATCAGGATCTTCTACATGTCAGTTGATTTCATAGACAGATGTTCAGAGTAGGATCAGTTGTATCTCTTCTCTCACAGTTATGTTTCCTCAATTAAACAAAAGTTCACCTTTATTTTATACTTTAAAAATAATATGAGACATTAAAATAATAAAACTGATAGAAAATACGATAGAGGATAAAATGAGCCAATTGGCACTGAAAAGAGGAAAGCAGGCCAACTGACCCTGCCTCATGTTCTTACTCTCTCTCCAAATATATATTTACCTACTTCCTACTTAGAAGACACAACTTGGGGAAGGTTGATATTTCTAGGGTGTGAAAAATAATTCATCTTAAATGCTTTTTTATTGCTGATCTAGGCCTAGGAGTTAAGATGAGGTTTTCCCTTAAGAGTATTCAATTAGTTCAGCAGACATATTGATTAAGGTGAGTTTATTATCATCAGTGAGAGTATCTTATGAAATCAATGGGTAATTCCTTGTCTTCTTTGTGTTCAAGTTATAAACTGCACTTCCAATTACTGAATACCACCACCCCTGTTTCATTGAGTGTTACCTTCCATCATAAACTGAGCTATTATGGTGGTGAAGTTTCTCCTTATGCTGCTTCATGCATTTTTTTTTATTGGAAAAAAAATGAAATTTCTGCCTCCTCCCCGCCTCCCATTTCCCTCCCACTCCTCCCTCTCCTACTCCCCTACCCCCACTCCTCCCCCTCCCTCTCCAGCCTGAAGAGCAGTCAGGGTTCCCTGCCCTGTGGAAAGTCCAAAGTCCTCCCCCCTCAATCCTGGTCTAGGAAGGTGAACATACAAACTGGGTAGGCTCCCACAAAGCCAGAACATGAAGTAGGATCAAAACCTAGTGCCATTGTCCTTGGCTTCTCAGCAGCCCTCATTGTCTGCCAAATTCAGAGAGTCCGGTTTTATCCCATGCTTTTTCAGTCACAGTCCAGCTGGCCTTGGTGAGCTCCCAAAGAATCAGCCCCACTGTCTCCACGGGTGGGCGCACCCCTTGTGGTCCTGACTTCTTTGCTCATATTCTCCCTCCTTCTGCTCCTCATTGGGACTTTGGGAGCTCAGTCCAGTGCTCCAGTGTGGGTCTCTGTCTCTATCTCCATCCATCGCCAGATGAAGTTTCTATGGTGATATGCAAGATATTCATGAGTATGGCTATAGGATAGAGTCATTTCAGGTTCCCTATCCTCAGCTGCCCCAGGAACTAACTGGGGACATCGCCCTGGGCACCTGGGAGCCCCTCTAGGTCCAAGTCTCTTGCCAACCCTAAGATGGCTCCCTTAATTAAGATATGGGCTTCTCTGCTCCCCTAACCAACCTTCCTTTATCCCAATCATCCCGTTTCCCCAAGATCCTCCCAACCTCCCCTTCTCACTTTTCTCTCCCCTTCTCCCCTTACGCCCCCTCCCACCACACCCCCAAGATCCCAATTATTTGCCCGGCAATCTAGTCTTCTTCCCATAACCAGGGGGATAGCTATATGTTTTTCTTTGGGTTCACCTTCTTATTTAGTTTCTTTAGGATATCATAATTATGAACTCACTGACCTTTATTTATCTCAGAAACCAATTATGAATGAGTACATCCCATGTTCATCCTTTGGGGTCTGGGTTACCTCACTCAGATGTGTTTTCTATTTCCGTCCTTTGCATGCCAAATTATGCGTCTTTTTTTTACCCTAGTAGTATTCTAATGTGTATATATTCCACACTTTCTTTATCCATTCTTCCATTGAAGGGCATCTAGGTTGATTCCAGGTTCTGGCTATTACAAATAATGCTGCTATGAACATAGTTAAACAAATGTCCCTGTCATATGATCGGGCATCTCGTTATATTCCCCGAGTCACTCTTCCATATTTATCCCAATTTCCTCACCTTATGGTTGCACAAGTTTGCATTCCCACCAGCAATGATGAGGTACCTTTCTCCACAGCCTCTCCAGCAAAGGCTATCATTTTTGTTTTTGATTTTAGCCATTCTGACAGGTGTAAGATGATATCTCAATTTTGTTTTGATTTGCATTTCCCTGATCTACGAGGCTACTACCCTAAAATGCCTTTTGGCCATTTGAACTTCTTCTGGTGAAAATTCTCTCTTCAGATCAGTCCCTATTTTTTAATTGGGTTAATTAGCATTTATAAATCTAGTTTCTTAGTTCTTTATATATTTTGGAATCACCTTTGTCAGTTGCAGGGTTGGTAAAGATCTTCTCCCAGTCAGTGGGTTGCCTTTTTGTTTTAGTGACAGTGTCTTTTGCATTACAGAAGCTTCTCAGTTTCAGTAAGTCCCATTTATTCAATGTTCCCTTAATACTGTGCTGCTGGGTTTATACTAGAATGATTGCCTGTGCCCATCTGTTCTAGGTACTTCCCACTTTCTCTTCTATCAGGTTCAGTGTGTTCAGATTGATATTGAGGTCTTTGATCCATTTATTTTTGTGCATGTATAATTGTCTTTCTTCTTCTTCAGGTTACATCTTTATCAGCACCATTTTGTTGAAATCTTTCTTTCTTCCATTGTATACATTTAGCACCTTTATCAAAAATGGAGTTTGATCATACGTTTGTGGGTTAAAATCCTGGTCTTCTACTACGATTCCATTGTTCGAGCTTCTCTATTTTTATGCCAATACCATACTGTTTTCATTACTGTAGCTCTGTAATAGAGTTTTAAAGTCAGGGATGGTAATGCTTCCAGAATTCCTTTATTGTATTGTTTTGGCTATCCTGGGTTTTTTGTTGTTATTCCATACTCTAGAGTTTCAAGATCAGTGAAGAATTTTAATGGGATCTTGATGGGATTGCATTGAATCTATAAATTGCCTTTGTTAGGATGCCATTTTTACTATGTTATCCTCCCAATCCACGAGCAAGGGAGATCCTTCCATTTTTCTGGAATTATCCTCTTCTATTTCTTTCTTCAATGCCTTAAAGTTCTTGTCAAATAGATCCTTCACTTCTTTGGTTTAAGTTACCCCGATATTTTATGCTGTTTGTGGCTATTGTGAGAAGGTGATGCTTCTCTGATTTCCCTCTCTGCTTCCATATCCTTTGTGTATAGGAGGGCGACTGATTTTTTGGAGTTGATCTTTATCCGCCACATTAATAACGTGTTTTATCAGCTGTAGGAGTTCTTTGGTGGAGTTTTTGGGTTAAACCTTTATACACTATCATATCATCTGCAAATGGCGAAAGTTTAACTTCTTCCTTTCCAGATTTAAATCCCCTTGATCCCCTTATGTTGTCTTATTGCTATTTCTAAAACTTCAAGTACTATATTGAGAGAGGTATGGAGAAAGTGACGCTTGTCGTGTTTCCTGATTTAAGTGGGATGAGCTTTGAGTTTCTCTCCGTTTAGTTTGATGTTAGCTGTCGGTTTGCTATAAATAGCTTTTTATTATATTTAGGTATACCCTTGTATCCCTAATCTCTCCAAACTTTTATCACTTTTAAATGTTGAATTTTGTCAAAAAGCTTTTTCAGCATCTAATGAAATGATCTATGTTTTTTCTTTCAGTTTATTTATATGATGGATTACATTGATTAATTTTTGTATGTTGAACCAGCCTTGCATCTCTAGGATGAAGCCTACTTGATCATATGTAATTTTTCTAATGTGTTCTTGGATACGGTTTCCCATATTTTGTTGAATTTTTGTGTCGATGTTCATGAGTGAGATTGGCCTGTAATTCTCTTTCTTGATTGGTCTTTGTGTGTTTTGGTATCAGAGTATTATTCATAAATTTGTCTTACTCTTCTGTTTCTATATTGTAAATCTTAAGGAGTATAGTATTAGGTTTTCTTGGAAATTCTGTAGAATTCCGCATTGAAACCCTCTGGTCCTGGGCTTTTTTTGGTAGGGAGGTTTTTGATAACAACTTCTAATTCTTCCCGACTGACAGGTCTATTTAGGTTGTTCACCTGGTCCTGATTTAACTTTGGTATATGTATTTATCTAAAAAAAGTGTCCATTTTCTTTTACATTTTCCAGTTTTGTGACATACGGGCTTTTTAGTAAGTTCTAATGATTCTCTGAATTTCCTCTAATTCTGTGTTATATCCCCCTTTTCATTTCTATTTTATTAATTTGCAAATTCTCTCTCCCTGTTTGATTAGTTTGGATGGGGTTTATCAATTTTGATGATTTTCTCTAGGAACCAGCTTTTTTGTTTCAATGAATCTTTGATTGTTTTCTGTGTTTCTATTTTGTTGATTTCCCCTCAGTTTACTATTTCCAGTCTTCTACTCCTCCTAGGTGTGTCTGCTTCTTTTTTTCTAGACTTTCAGGTGGGCTGTTAAGTCTCCAATGTATGCTTTCTCTGTTTTCTTTAAGTGGGCACTAAGGGCTATGAACTTTCCCCTTAGGACTGCTTTCAAAGTGTCCCATATTTTAGTATGTTGTTTCTTTATTTTCATTCAATTAACTTTAATTTCTTTCTTTATTTCTTCTTTGATCCAGGTGTGGGTCAATAGTTGACTGTTCAGTTTCCATGAGTTTGTAGGCTTTCTGGGGGTAGCATTGTTGTTGAATTCTACACTTTAATCCATGTGATCTATACACGTGGTTATGATATTTTTTGTAACTGTGAAAGTTTGCTTTGTTACCGAGGATGTGTAAGTTTTCGAGAAGGTTCCATGAGCTGCAGAGAAGAAGGTATATTCTTTCCTATTTGGGTCAGAATGTTCTATAGATGTCTGTTAAGTCCATTTAAGTTCAATACCTCCATTAATTCTCTTATAGTCTTTTAGGTTTTGTCTGATTACTGTCCATTGGTGAAAGGGGTGTTCCAAAATCTCCTACTATTAGTGTTCGTTTATGCCTTGTTTTATAATATTCTTTTACATATGTGGGTGCTTTTATATTAAGCCATATAAATTCAGGATTAACCTCATCCTATCAATTTTCCTGTTATGTGTATAAAATATCCCTATCCATCTCTTCTGGTTGATTTAAGTTTTGAAAGTCAACTTTGTTAAAATTAGTTTGGCCATACCTGCTTGTTTCATATCCATTTGCTTGATAACCATTTCCCATCCCTTTCTCTAAGTATGTTGCCTTCATTGTGGCTGAGGTGTGTTTCTTTGTAAACGCAAATGTTGGATCCTGTTTGCGTATCCAATCTCTTAGCCTGTGCCTTTTTATAGGTGAGTTGAGTCCATTGACATTAAGGATATTAATGACCAGTGTTGTTAACTCCGATCACTTTTTAGTCACAGAGTTTGTGTGTTTGCCTTCTTTTTAGTTGCGCTGGTGAAGTGTGTCTAGAGGTTTGAGTTATTGTGGTCATTGTTGGTCTCCTTGGTTTGTGATTTTCCTTCTTTTTTTAGTTTGTGCTATTATTGTTTAAATTTGTTTTTTTATCCTGGAAAGATTTTGTTTTCTCCATTTATAGTGAGCAAAGCTTGGCTGGGTATAGTAGTTCTGGGCTTGCATCCATGTTCTCTTAGCTTCTGCAGTACATCTATCCAGACCTTCTGGCTTTCATGGTTTCCATAATAGTCAGGTGTAAGTCTATGTTTACCTTTATATTAACTTACCTTTTTCCTTTCACTCTTAATAATCTTTCTTTATTCTGATGTTTTGTATTCTATTATTATTGCAGAATTTTTTTTTTTTGGTCAGTCTATTTGGTGTTCTGTATGCTTCTTGAACCTTCAAAAAAGAATATCTTTCTTTAGGCTGGAAAAGTTTTCTTCTATAATTTTATTAAATATATTTTCTCAGACCATTGAGCTGTAACTTCTTCTCCTTCTTCTATCTCAATTATTCTTAGGTTTGGTCTTTTTATTGTGTCCCATATTTCCTGAATGTTTTGTGATGAATTTGTTGGTTTTTGCTGTTTTCTTTGAAGTCAGTGTGTTAATTTTCTCTACTGTTATCTTCAGTGTCTACATTCTTTCTTCTATCTCTTGTTAATCTGTTGCATACTTGTCTCTGTATTTCCTGTTCGTTTACCTGATTTTTTATCTCCAACTTCCCTCGGTTTGTGTTTTCTTCATTACTTCCATTTCATTCTTCAGGTCTTGCACCACTTCTCTTACTGTTTGATTGCTTTTTCTTGTTTCTCTTGGTTTTCTTGGTATCTTTGATCATTTATTCATTTCCTCTACCTTTTTGTTTGTAATCTCTAATTGTTTATGGCAGTTTTCACCTCCTGTTTGTCTTCTATTATTTTCAAATAATTCACTTTTGAGTCGATTTCTTCTAATTCTGGATAGGGTGTACAATTCTTCTTATTTCGGGATCCCTGTTCTGGTATGTCATGTTGCCCTTTCAGGCTGTTGGAGAAATTCTTGCATTCAGCGCCTTCCCATCTCCTCCTATCAAATAAGCCAAGAGCCTGGTTTCTTGGTCAGTCTTTGCTGTGACTGAGGTCTCTGTGTATCTCTTCAGTGTGAGGCAGGCCTCCTGCTGAGCTTGAACTCCTCAGTACCCAAACATGGATACCATCCAGATGAACTCCTCAGCATCACTCTGGGTGGGTTGTGGATGCAAGCCTGATAGTTCTCTCCTGGTGCCTGGAGTGGATCTCCTTGCTGCTTGGGTGTCTTGCAAACAAAGAGCCCGCCTTTGCTTGCTCCCGGAGCAGGCCACACTAAACAAAGGAGCTATTACTCTCCTGGGTGCCCTCCCAATTC
>CAWTZC010000825.1:0-11893 GCA_963919715.1 Microtus obscurus | reverse complement strand
GTGGTTGCACAAGTTTGCATTCCCACCAGCAATGGATGAGTTACCCTTTCTCCACAACCTCTCCAGCAAAGGCTATCATTGGTGTTTTTGATTTTAGCCATTCTGACAGGTGTAAAGATGGTATCTGCAAAGTTGTCTTGATTTGCATTTCCTGATAAGCTAAGGAAGTTGTGCATGACTTTAGGTATCTTTTAGCCATTTGAATCTTCTTCTGTTGAGAGATCTCTGTTCTGCTCAAGCCCATTTATAATTGGGTTATGCCTTTACGGTCTAGTTTTCTTGAGTTCTTTATATATTTTGGAGATCAGACCTTTGTCAGTTGCAGGGTTGGTGAAGATTTTCTCCCAGTCAGTGGGTTGCCTTTCTGTCTTAGCGACAGTGTCCTTTGCTTTGAAGGCTTCTCAGTCTCAGGAGGTCCCATTTATTCAATGTTGCCCATGTGACACAGCTTGTGCTGCTAAGCCTCATTAAGAAGTGGTCTCCTGTACTTACGTGTTGGCAGAAGTACTTCCACTTTCCTCTTCTATCAGGATTCCAGTGTGTTCAAATTGATATTGAGGTCTTTGATCCATTTGGACTTGAGTTTGCAATGCATGGTGATTGATATGTGGTCTATTACTGCTGGTGGCCCCTATTTGTTCTAGCCTAGCCACACAACTGTCCACCCACATTCAGAAGAGCCCCTAGTTTTAGATCCTATGCAGGTTTCCTCAATCCCACTAGCTCAGGTCAGGCTTTCTGTAGATATCCCCATGTAAGGTCTTGACCCCTTTCCTCATAATATCATCCAAGTCCTTCTCTTTGACTAGACTCTGACACTCAACCCATATCTTAGCTGTGTGGCTCTACATCTGCATCTATCAGTTGCTGGAGGTGAAGGTTCTATGATCATGAGTTGCGGTGGTCATCAATTTGATTACAAGAAAAGGCCAGTTTCCAGTGCTTGAATTGACTTTTTGGATCCCATTATCTTTGGAGGGATACTTTGCTCACACCAGATAAAGTGGGGGAAAGCCTTGGTTAGGCCTATAGTGATATGCCAGACTTTGTTAATCCTCCATGGATGCCTTAGCCTCTTTTAGGAGTGGATGGGAAATGAGGGAGGGTTGTGAAAAGAGTGGGAGTAGAGGAGGAGTGAACTGGGATTGGTATGTATAAGAGGTGAGAGAGAGAAGATTGTTTTAAAATAAATTAATAAAATAAAACATCTAGAAGTAAAAATTTATCCTAATATTTTAAATTTACAAATTCTAGTTGAGAGTGGAATTGAGTCACATGTTGTATGTATAGGTATATTTTAAATGGTCTTGTATATATTATATTATTGAAATTACATGTTCTGTATTTGGAAGAGTTTTTATACAGATAATTTTGCTGCAACTGAAAATTTATATGACACTAATAATTTTAGTATCATTTTAACTAGATAATCTCATTTAGGGAAATTTTTGATTCATTTACAATCAGCTAAAATATTGAACATTTGTATTGCTTTTCAAAATGTATAAAAAGGAATATAATTTTCTTTCTTTTTTTTTTTTTTTTTTTTTTTTTTTTGGTTTTCTGAGACAGGGTTTCTCTGTGGTTTTGGAGCCTGTCCTGAACTTAGCTCTTGTAGACCAGGCTGGTCTCGAACTCACAGAGATCCACCGCCTCTGCCTCCCAAGTGCTGGAGGTAGGCGTGCGCCACCACGCCCGGCTAGGAATATAATTTTAAAACCATAGTTTTACAATTTGGATCAAGTAAAGTTTACGATCATATATATATATTGAACATCATGAATCTATCTTATCCCATGACATTCTTCTCTATGAGTGTGTTACTACTTACATCTCCAATACTAACGCCATTACTATGCGCTGCCATTAGTATGGGTGCTGTATTTCTTAGATGAAAATGTTTTTAGCTGTGCTTGTCCATTAGTTTGAATTGTTCTTATTATCATTATAATACTATATGTATATACTATAAAATTAATAAATAGTAATATTAAGTCAATATGTAAAATCAAAATTGTATGCAGAGTAACAATTCAAAAAGTTAAATCAATTATAAAAATCAAATATATTAAAAAGTCGATATTTCATTTTGGTGCAGAATGCATGCAGATACCAGATTACTTCTTCTCTGGAAATATATTTTCATTTTGCATGTTTTCTTTTACTAGAAAAACAAACAGATAAATATTATTTTTATGATAGTCAAAATTTCCTAATTTATAAATAACCCACTGCAAATTTGGGTTGACTGGTTGCATTACATGAGAAATAAGTATATGTGAAAGACATTAAAAATGCTCTCAAGGTTTTGCATGAAATTCTAAACATTGAATAAATTGCAAAGTAGTACAGTGTTTTAGAACCATGAAAAACATTTCTTTTCCTATAAAGTGGATCAAGCCTTCAAGGTTCGTAACCAGGCATTTTTACCATGATTTGGGATATACAATTCAAAAATCCATAAACTATAAAGTCATAAACGTTAATCTTCAAATAATTCCTGAAGTGCACCAAAGGAAGTATAAATATGTAATGATATAAGGAGAGAAGCTTAAGGAGGTTTTGTTCATACATATTTACATGGTGGTAGGTGTACAACTTATCTCATACAAATACTTGAATTTTTTGATCAAATGTTTGATATATGTTATTCTTTTTCAAAACACATTACATACAAAATGCAGTTTTCATCAAAACCCCAATGTCTAAGTATACTATACTAAGATTGGAAAAGTGTATTCCATAATTATTCAAAGCTCATGCTCAGATAATCTGAGAATCTGCCATAATTATAAAAGTGTGGTTAAACAAGCCCAGTAATTTCTCTGTTGATACATGAAGTTCATTGGGTAAAAATGTATTACTCTTGAATGTTCCAAGACTCCAAACATTATTGGATAGGGTACCAGGACTGCCTTCCCATGTGACCAGATTGGTACTACACATCATCATGACTTCATCCATAACTCATGGAAGCAGATGCTGAGATCCACAGCCAAACACCAGGCTGAGCTCAGTTGCCAATTTTGTATTTAACTTTGCCTTATTTTGCTTCAATACATTATTTTGAATCTTATGAATATTGTTATGGGAGGCATATCTAAATGAATTATAATGTTTAAAATTCCTCATATTAGGTGACTTACTGAAAATAACATTCCCCCCCCCACATACACACACATTACATTTAAATAAAAGTTGTTGGGTCAAAGATTTTAATGCTTTTGT
The DNA here is from genome assembly GCA_963919715.1 of Microtus obscurus. Classification (NCBI taxonomy): domain Eukaryota; kingdom Metazoa; phylum Chordata; class Mammalia; order Rodentia; family Cricetidae; genus Microtus; species Microtus obscurus. The sequence continues at coordinate 8,665 of CAWTZC010000825.1, read as the reverse complement.
ACCCAGTGAGCAAATGTATTTACTGGCATTTAAGTAAACCAGAGTCTTTTTAGAAATTATTTACACGTATTCTTTAAACTTGTTATATGTGTATAATACATCTTGATCACATCCCTCTTTCCCTATTTCTCCAATGCAATCTATCTTTGGATAACTCCCTTGAAATATTTCTTTCACAACCTTTTGTCATCATATTCATTTATCTTTATATTACCATGTAACCAATAAGTCCACTCTTGCTGTTGATATGTCTAATACTTTAGAATTCAACCACGAGGTAGCTAGTAACTAAGGTAAGGGACATATGCCAATGGCTTATGCTCTGATAAAATGTGATAATATCAGTATAAACCAAACAATGAGAATAGAATTCCCTTGTGAGTTTATGACCTTAATCTTGACTTATACCCTGTTTACAATTACTGAGTGTTTACCATCACAGTTATGCTTACAGTCATGAATTCCTTCCTTTAAATTCTTTGGAAAGTATTTTCAGGTTGTTATTATTTGAAGATTTTTTCAGAGTTTAGTAGTTCTTGGAGGTTTCATGTTGTCTTTTGTTGTTGTTATTTTTGTACATCTAGAGTTAGTTGATTGATTCAGTCTATGCCTTTTTCTTTCTATTTTTTCTTTATTATCCTTTTCCTTAATCAAAACTTTTAAAATGTTCAAAGAGAGGATTAAGTCACAGTACGGTTGAGAGTCTTCTTTGAATGCAGGACAAGAGTCTCTATTTCTCTTTCCTCTTTGGAGTCAGCTAAAGTCTTATGCATCAAGCAAGGTTCATGAAGCAGTGTAGATATGAGCTGGTACAGATAGCCATGTGTGTGGTGGGTGTGTTCAGTGAGTTTTCTTGAGTGGTGTTAGATTTGAACCCTATGCAAGAGGAAGCTATGATCCTTCATTTGATGGTGGAGTCAGAGGAATGGGTTGCTGAAACAGAATATCTAGGTACACCAACAAAAATAGTGGCAAGGCAGTAATGTCTGGCACATGAACATGAGTCCATGGTTCAAACCTATATTTTCTCATGAACATAAGATAACCATATCTTAAAGAAAGAAAAAGAAAGGTCACAGTCTACAATGAAACCTAGCATGTGAGTGCTTAAAACATAATTTTATTTACCTAGGCATTATACTTAAAACACACTAGTTATTAATTGGTTTTCTTGAAAGCATTACTTAAAAACAAATATTGTAATATGGTAGTTCTTTTCTCTTGCATTCTGAGGTTATCATTTTGATCTTCAGCATGCTGTTGTGCACAAGCAAAGTATTTGGTTTTCCATATCAGTTAAATAATACTGTCCTTGGTATAATAATTGGTACTTTGAAGTGAGGGGAATAATAGAAAAGAAGTCTTAAGTAATTGAGTTTATTTTTCTCTTAGTGCAGGTTTATACAATTTGACTTTATTAACCTAAGTATTAAAGGTGCATACTATTATTTCCACTTTACTTACTTTAGAGATTTTGTTTTCAACCCTTATTCTAATCATTACTCACTGAATCACATAATAGTCATTAATAACCAGTGAATTCCTAAGATTAATTATATCTAAGTTTAAATAATATCAAAGCTTGCTTTCTATTTTTTAATAACACCATAATAAAACCCACTTAGGAAGGAAAGATTTTATCTTGCATTTCTAAGTCACAGTTCATCAAAGAACGAAGCCGGGAAGGGTCCAGAATGCCAGGAGGTAGGTACTGAAGCAGAAATCATGGCACACTGTTTGCCCCACTGTTCTCCTGCTGCTCATTTGCATAGCTTTGCCATACAAAGATCACGTGCCCAGAAGTAGCATGGTAGAATGTAGGACAGGTGTTCCTACATCAATCATAATATGACAAAAATATCTCATAGACTTTCTTATAGGCCAGTGTGATAGAGGCATTTTCTCATTTAGAAGTTACTTTGTCTAGTGTCCCTAGCTTGTGTGAAGTTGGCAATACATAACCAGCAATACTGATTTTATTGAGAGCTTATAATACAATACTATGTACATTATAGAAAGTTCATTATTCACTGAAATCTCATCAATTTTTGATAAAGTGTAATTTTAAAAAGCCCTACAATCTTTAGAAGTCTGTACTTTAAATTCATTTTTTCTTTAAAAATTCAATGTCTTTTTAAAAACCCAAATTCTTTTAACTGTGGACTCCTGTAAATAAATAATAATTATAACAATGAATAATAGCAATAATAAATACCCAAACAAGCAAATACGAAGAACCAGGGCTAAGGCACAATCAAATTAAAGCAATTGAAATAACAACAGTTTAGATGATTCAGTTTCCAGTGTCTATGCACCATCAGTCATCTTCTGGGGTCCAAAAGGCTTGAGTAGGGCCGTGTCTCTGGCTAATTCAGAGAAATAATCCCTAAGGCAGTATGTGTGTGCACCTAGTCTATTTGAGGTGAGCTTCATTCCCTTGTGCCACCATTTTTGTTGGTTCTGGCATCTTCAGTATGCTGAGGCCACCATACCTGCACCTTTACCATTTGTAGTAATTAGAGTGGCGGGGGTTGCATCATGTCCAACTTACCGGGCTGTCCACATTAGCACAGCTTATGCCCGAAATAATTACACGGAAACTGTATTCTTTTAAACACTGTCTGGCCCATTATTGCTACTCTTACATATCTATCTAACCCATTTCTAATAATCTATCTTTACTAGTAGCTTATCAGGAATGATCTTAGCCTGCATCTGTATGTAATGCATGGGATAAAACCGGACTCTGAATATGGTGGACAATGAGGGCTGCTGAGAAGCCAGACAATGGCACTGAGTTTTTTTCTCTTGCAAATAGCTTTTTATAATACTTTAAGGTATCCAATAATATATGAGTTCAGAACAGTTGAAAACTAGGCACTGATCAGTGATATGTTTTTATTATTTGTTATTATATACTTAGTAAAGATTTCTGTCTCCTCCCACCACCACCTCCCATTTCCTCCCTCTCCCCCAATCAAAGTCCCCCTCCCTCATCAGCCCAATGGGCAATCAGGGTTCCCTGCCCTGTGGGGTCCCAGGACCACCCACACTCCACATCCAGGTCTAGTAAGGTGAGAGCATCCACACTGCACCAGGCTCCCACAAAGCTAGTAAATGCAGTAGGATCAAAAACCTATTGCCGTTGTTCTTGAATTCTCAGTAGTCCTCATTTTCTCTATGTTTTACCCAAACCGGTTTTATCCAGAGCTTTTCAGTCCCAGGCCAGCTGGCCTTGGTGAGTTCCCAATGAACATCCCCATTGTCTCAGTGTGTGGGTGCACCCTCGCGGTCTGAGTTCCTTTCTCGTCAATTCTCTCTCTGCTCCTGATTTGAGACCTTGAGATTTCAGTCTGGTGCTCAATGTGGGTCTTCTCGTCGTCGCCTGATGAAGATTTAATATCAGAATGCCTGTATGTTTTTCTTTGGGTTCACCTTCTTATTTAGCTTCTCTAGGATCACAATTATAGGCTCAATGTCTTTTATTTATACTAAAACCTATGTAATACATCCCATTCTCTTGAGTCTGGCTTACCTCACTCAGGATAGTGTTTTCTATTTCTGTCCATTTGCATGCAAAATTCAAGAAGTCATTGAATTTGGCACTGGAGTTTTGATCCCCCATGTACTGGCACTGTGGGAGCCTAGTCTGTTTGGATGCTCACCTTCCCTAGATCTGGATTGGGCGGGGGGACCCCAGCAGACTGCACTTGGGGCAGAAGGAACTTTGACTGATCTTTGGACTGAAGAGGGAGGGGAGTGGAGTGTAGGAAGTGGGGGGAGGAGAGAAAAGGGAGGCGGGGAGAGAGTGGAAATTTATAATAAAAAATTAATTAAAAAAAAATACAGTTATTTAAAGATATTTTTGTTAATGGTTTTGAGATAGAAAATCTTAGGGAAACATGTCAAAGTTTAGAAAGGTAGTAAATCACGAGTGAGGCCTCATTGAGGCCAAAACACGAGCTGGTTCTTATTAGCTGAGGTACCAACTTATTCAAATGACAGCGTCATCAATTCATCGTACCCATTTCATCCCTCAGTTTCTGATGCTGAAGGAGTGCACCGTGGAGCTAGCAATAGAACTGATTGTCTTTCATAAACAAAAGTTTCTATTTGCTACTCCTTTAATTTTTTATAGATTTACCAAAGTTGATCCTCAAGGCTTGCTTTGTTGTAACAATAAAACACAAGGCGACAATCAGGTTATTTAGCCAAAGTGCGGCCTCTTCCACCCCCATCATTAATCAATAAAATTCCTCACAGACTTGCTTGCTGGCAAACTGATAGAGGCATTTTTTCTCGAGCGAAGAGTCCAACGCCAGTTTCTCAATGAGATTCCCCTTCCCCTAATAAGTCAAGATGACAAAAAAAAAATTAAACAGAACACACAAATAAAAGGGTTTTTATTCTTACATTTCTATACTACAGTTCATCATTGATAGAAGTTGGTTCAGTCATTCAAGCAGTAATCTACATGCAGGAACTGAGGAAACAACTTTCATTAAGGAAGGGAAATGGCTTGCCCTGACACTGCTCCCTGTCTCTTGTTCCACCTTTATTTATAATAAACTCTAGGATCAGTTTGCAAGGTTGTCATAAGCCAAACGTTAAGTGAACATCTGTCATCTGTTAGGGTCCGTCCTCGACAGAATTCCCACATTCAATAATTGGAGCATGAGGATCAGAATTATTAAGCAAAGAACATGAATATGAGATAAATAAGAGACAGAGAGTAAAAAACACGCCAAAGAAAAAAATTCAATCTGCATTTATTTTCCACATGCTTATATCCTCACTCCAAAAGGGGAGGGGGCAGCCAACAGACTTCCTTAACATGACATATGGATGAGACCAAGTATCCTGCAGGCAGCCACTCTCTGGACCCCTTCTGTCAATCTCCATTTGATAGAGAGGAATAGATTTGAATTCTCTGACTTTTAGTTCCAGAGTTAACAGATCCACCTTTATAACTCAAAATACTAATTAACCGCCCTAGGTCAGGATTTCTTCTTTGTATGTGCACCTGTTGTCAAAAACTTGAAAAAGCAAAAATAAACTCAAACTCTCTGACCTTTGGTCAAGGTTGAACGAACTCCCATCTGTGGGCCCTAGTACATGGGTATAACACCACTTATCCAGTGGGCTGAGTCTTTCAAAATAATCATTAATCAAAAAGTTAACAGAGACTGTTCTATAGGCCAATTCAGAGGATGCATATTCACAATAAGGTTTCCATCTTCCAATATGCCGATTGCATAGTGTGATGCTTTTAAAATAATCAGTGTTCTCTAATGAGGTTCCATTTCTTGCTTCTTCTCTTTCCTATTTTGTACTTAATATTTCTACTTAGAAAAGGGAAAAGTGTATTTTATTTATGCACCTATATTAAGTTTGATTTTTCTGTAAATGAATATTATAATGAAGAATGTTATTTCCTGTAAATAATCAGTAGCTTATTTAGTAGAGAAATCAATACATCCACTAGTAAGAAGTGTATAATGAGCCAGTTTTCAGAATGTGTAAGTCAATGTGAAACAATCAGAAGAATTAGATTCTAAATTTTGAGACTGACTTCAAGAAATGAAAAACCAAACAATTTTAAGATGTAGTAGGTAACATAATGAAACATTCCATGACTTATATTTTATTTAAAAAATAAGGACATAAAAAAAGATTATGAATAATAAAATGTAAGGTTCCATTCTTCTGTTACTGTAAGACCAATTTACTTAGAAGATTTCAGGCTACACTGTTTGTAACACCGATAGACAGACTAAATACTGATATTTATATTTGCTATATCTATAAAATATAGAATGCAATCCTATGATTATAGAAAATCCTGAAATACTAGGATGCATGTCGAAAAGGAAGATTGTATTCCACATTTCTTGGCAAAATTCTAATCAACTTAATGGGTCATCCTCAAAAAAAAAGACAATAGACAGACAGCAGGAGAGTAACTTTTTGAGAATGAGGAGTACTATCAAAAAAGCAAGTGGATAAATGAGAATAAGAAGTTGAAAATGAATAATAGTTTTACAAATACACCAGACACAAATATGTGCATGTAAAACTGTAAAGCAACAAGAAAGATGCAAAATGCAACTGCAAATCATGTTAAATAAAATAAGCCAAACATATTTGTCATAGTTCTAATTATCATTCTAAAAATCCATTATAAACAAATCAGAAATATTTGTGTGCATTGTGTGTGGAGGGTATTTCTTTGTGTGCATCTCTGTGTGTCACTGTTCTACTCTGTGTGTGTGTGTGTGTGTGTGTGTGTGTTATGACAGAGAGAGAGAGAGAGAGAGAGAGATAAAGAAGTCTAGAATAAATAAGAATGCTATCAAACATTTAAATGGGATTATATTTATCAAACAAGTACTATGAATCATTCACAATTAATAAAATAAAAACTATGAATTACCCTCAAAGAGAAAATAAAAGAACTCTTTATTTTATCTATATTATTTATTAAAGGTAGAAATTATAATTTAACAATGACATTAAGAAACACAGTACTTAGAAAGCCACTGACTAAAGTTTGTAATTCAGACTTCTGTTGATATAAAAATTCTAAAAAAAATTGCCAGGTGGTGGTGGCATGTTTTAATCCTAACACTTGGGAGGCAGAGGCAAACAGACTACTGGCAACCGAGGCCAGCCTGGGCTACACGAGATAATGCCAGACAACTCCAAAGCAATAACAAACCTTATCTCAAAAATCCAAAATAAAAAAAATATAAATATTATAGACTTGAAAAGTAGAAGAAGCATTTTGTCTCTGGTTTTGAAAGATCCAAGTCAATATGTTGTCCCATTGCTTCAGGGTCTTAATAAAAGGGTTGCCTCTTAGTTTGGCACATATTTTTAGAAGTTGCTCTCCTCGTATTGACATAAATCAGTGAAATTGATGTATCCCAGATTATACTTGAAGAACATAGCACTAACAACATGAAGCCTTCCACTATGTCACAATTAACCAGTTCAGTGACTTGCAATAGCTCTGTCAGTTGAGAAATTAATTCTTTAAAATGTGTGGAACTCTTGAGAATACTAAACCATTGTTTTTTGACATTAAACTCTTTATTATACTGTAATTCTTCATTTTTCAGATAAAACATATCTTTTATATTATCATATTAAAATATAATATTTATGCTTGAAAAGAAAGTTGAAAGCTTTGGTGCCATAGATATTGATATTCCCTTTCAAAACCTTCCACTTTAAATGTAGGGCAATAGCCTTTTCCACTTTCATCCAAAAAACTCTGTTGCTACTTTGTCCCCATGTGTCTAACATAAAACCTTACTTTCTCCTTCTGTACTAACTGGTTCAGAGATTTTCTATTTGGAGTTAAATCTCTTGTGAGGATCTGAACAGTCAATATTAGGGCATAAATTCCTCTTTATCTTTTGTTTCTCTTTCTCTCTCCAATGCTCACCCACAGTTTTAGAAACTATATATTCTTGTAAAAAAACTACATGACAATTGGATGTACATCCTCACAAACCTGGAAAACTATAGTAGGAACCACATTTTAGAAACAAACTTTAATATTAGATAAATTAAAAATTTCAACAAATGTTTCTTTGTTTGTTTCTGCTTAACATTTGCATAGCAGTTTTTCAAACACCCTATAACTGGTAAATATTGAAGAGAATGAGTGTTTGCCATGACCAAAATAACTATCGTAGTTATGTTGTTGTAGGAATACATAGGCATCATATATTGTCCAACTAGAAATATTTGACATCTATATATCAGGATCTTCTACTGTGCTCCAGTTGATTTCATAGACAGATGTTCAGAGTGGGATCAGTTTATCTCTTCTCACCCAGTTATGTTCCCTCAATTAAACAAAAGTTCACCTTTATTACACTTTAAAATTAATATAACATTATACATTAGAAAATACAATAGAGGATAAAATGAGCCAATTGTGGCACTGAAAAGAGGAAAGCAGGCCAACTACCCTGACTTTTGTTCTCACTCTCTCTCCATATTTTTTACCTACTTCCTACTTAGAAGACACAACTTGGGGAAGGTTGATATTTCTAGGTTTTTTGGAAAATAATTCATCTTAAATGCTTTTGTTGCTGATGTAGGCTTAGGAGTTAAGATGGGGTTTTCCCTTAAAATTATTCAATTAGTTCAGCAGACTTATTGATTAAGGTGAGTTTATTATCATCAGTGAGAGTATCTTATGAAATCAATGGGTAATTCCTTGTCTTCTTTCTGTTCAAGTTATAAACTGCACTTCCAATTATTGAATACCACCACCCCTGTTTCATTGAGTGTTACCTTCCATCATTAACTGAGCTATTATGGTGGTGAAGTTTCTCCTTATGCTACTTCATACATTATTTTTATTGAAAAAATTTCTGCCTCCTCCCCGCCTCCCATTTCCCTCCCATTCCTCCCTCCTCCTTCTCCCCTACACCCCACTCCTCCCCCTCCCTCTCCCAGCCTGCAGGCAATCAGGGTTCCTGTCTGTGGAAAGTCCAAATTACTCCCCCACTCAATCTGGTCTAGGAAGGTGAACATCCAAACTGAATGGAGGCTCCCACAAAGCCAGAACATAAAGTAGGATCCAAAACCTAGTGCCATTGTCCTTGGCTTCTCAGCAGCCCTCATTGTCCATGGAGATTCAGAATCC
>CAWTZC010000823.1:0-26546 GCA_963919715.1 Microtus obscurus | reverse complement strand
GGAAATAACAGATGTTGTGACTCAAATGGACTTAACACTTACCAGACATTCCATCAAAAATAAAAGATATATCAGATCCTCATGCAACATTCTCAAAAAGTGACCACACACTAGGTAACAATTCAAGCCATAACAGAGAAAAAAACAGCAACAATTGAAATAATCCCATGTATATTATTGGATCACCGTGGCTTAAAATTAGAATTCAACAGCAACACTAATTCCAGAAAGCCCACAAACACAAAGAAATTGAACAATGCTCAGGTAAATCATCAATGGGTCAGGGAAAAAATAAAGAGAGAAATTAATGACTTCCTAAAATTCAATGAAAATGACAACACAACATACCCAAATTTATGGGACACAATGAAAGTAGTATTAAGAGTAAAGTTCGCAGAACTAAATGCCTGTGTAAAAAAAGAAAAAGAAAAAAAAGCTGAAAAAATCCCACAGTAGTGAAATAACAGAACATTTGAAAACTTTAGAATAAAAGAAGCAAACTCATCCAGGAGAACTAGATAGCAGAAAATAATCAAATTGAGAGCTGAAATCAACAAAATAGAAACAAAAAAAAAAACAATACAAAGAATCAACAAGACAAAAAGTTAGTTCTTCGAGAAAATCAACAAAATAAACAAACCTTTACCCAAACTAACCAAAAGGCAGAGAGAGAATATACAGATTAACAAAATCAGAAATGAAAAGGGGGACACAACAACAGACACAGAGGAAATCCAGAGAATCATCAGGTCATACCTGAAACTTGTACATCACAAAATTGAAAAAATTAAAGGAAATGAACAATTTTCTGGACAAATATCACTAACCAAATTTAAATCAAGACCAGATAAGCAAATTAAATAGACCTATAACTGCTAAAGAAATATAAAAAATCATCAAAAGTCTCCCAACCAAAAAAAACCCAGGGCCAGATGATTTCAGTGCAAATTTTTTCAAGATTTTCAAAGAAGAACTAATATAACAATGCTCCTCAAATTTTTCCACACAATAGAAACAGAAGGAATATTGCCAAACCCTTTTAATAAGGCTACAGTTACCCTGATACCCAAACCACACAAAGACAATACTAAAAAAGAGAATTACATCATAAACATTGATGAAAAAATACTCAATAAAATACTGGCAAATGGAATCCAAGAACACATCAGAAAAATTATGATCATCTATCTCATTAGATGCTGGAAAAGCCTCCAGAAAAAAATACAACATTCCTTTATGATAAAAGTCTTGTAGAGAGAAGGTATACAAGGAATATACCTTAATATAATAAAGGCAATATACAGCAAGCTAACAGCCAAGATCAAAGAAAATAGAAACAGAAAGCAACCGCACTAATATCAAGAACAGGACAATGCTGTCTATTCTCTGTGTATCTCTTTGATAGAGTACTTGAAGTTCTAGCTAGAGCAATAAATCGACACAAAGAGATCAAGGGAATACAAATCTGAAAAGAAGAAGTCAAACTCTCTCTATTTGCTGATGATATGATAGTTTCCATAAGCGACCCCAAAAATTCTACAAAGGAACTTCTAAAACTCATAAATATTAGAATCAGTAGCCCCTTTTTTTTTATAATGGGCTGAGAAAGAAATCAAAGAAACATCACCCTTCACGATAGCCACAAATAACATAAAATATTGTGGAGTAACTCTAGTGAAATAAGTAAAAGAATTGTATGATAAGAACTTTAAATCTTTGAAGAAAGAAACTAAAGCAGACACCAGAAAATGGAAAGAACTCCCATGCTCTTAGGTATGTAGAATTAACATAATAAAAATGCCAGTCTAACCAAAAGAAATCTATAAACTCAATGTAACATCCATCAAAATCCCTGCAAAATTCTTCACAACTTTGAAAGAACAATACTTAACTTCATATGGAAAAGTAAAAAACCCAGGATAGCTGAAACAACCCTGCACAATAAAGGAACTTCTGGAGGCATCACAATCCCCTGACCCAAAACTCTACTACAGAGATACAGTACTGAAAAACTGCCTGGTATTGGAATAAAATCAGAGAGATAGACTAATGGAATAAATTTAAAGACCCAGATATTAATCCATACACCTAGAATGCCAGATTTTTGACAAAGAAGCAAAAAAATATAAAATGAAAAAAGAAAGCATATTCAACAAATGGTGCTTTTATAACTGAATATCAACATGTAGAAGAATGAAAATAAATCCGTATCTATAGCTGTGCAAATGGATCAAGGACTTCAATATAAAATTAACCACACTGAGCCACATAGAAGAGAAAGTGTGGGGTACACCTGAAAGCATTGGCACAGGAGATTACTTCCTAAATATGACACCCATAGCACAGACACTGAGAGAAACAGTTAATCAATGCTACTTCATGAAACTAAAAAGCTTCTGTAAAGCAAAATACATGGATAAAAAGACAAAATGGCCACCTATGGAATGGGAAAAGATCTTTGCCAACCCACATCAGACAGAGATCTGATCTCCAAAATATATAAAGAATTCAAGAAATTGGTCATCCAAAGAACAAATAATCCAATAAAAAATGAGGTACAGACCTAAACAGAGAACTCTCAATAAAGGAATCTAAAATGGCTGAAAGACACTTAAGGAAATGCTCACCATCCTTAGCCCTCAGAGAATTACAAATCAAAAGAACTCTGAGATTCCATCTTATACCTGCAAGAATGACCAAGATCAAAAACACTGACGACAACTTATGCTGGAGAGGATAGTGGGAGTGCAAATTGGTACAATCACTTTGGATGTGAGTATAGTGTTTTCTAAGAAAATTAAGACACAACCTACCTCAAGATCCCATAATACCATTCTTTGGTATATACCCATAAGATGCTCTATTGAACCACAAGGACATGTGCTCAACTATGTTCATAGCAGCATTGTTTGTCATTTTCAGAACCTGAAAACTACCTCAAATGCCCCTCAACTGAAGAATTGATAAGGAAAATGGGTACACTTATACAATGGAGTACTACACAACAGAAAAAAAAACTAATGACTTCTTGAAGATGATAACTTAAACCAGTGGCAGTTCATACTGGTGAGGATGTAGAGTAAAGGGAGCTCATTCTGCTGGGAATATAGACATGTACAATCACTATGGAAATCATTTTGATGGTTTCTTTGGAAAATGTTAACTGATCTACCTCAAAGTCCAGCTATACTACTTTTGGATATCTGCTTAAGGAATTTTTCATCCTACTATAAAGATACTTGATCAACCATGTTTATTACTTTTCTATTTCTAATAACCAAAACATGAGAACAACACAGATATGCCTCAATGAAATTATGGATAAAAGTAAAATAATGACACTTTACATGATGCAGCATTAGTTGGTCATTATCAAAAAACAAAATGAATTCTTGAAATTCACAAGTAAAGATATGGAACTTGAAAAAAAATTATCCTGAGTGTAATAACCCAGATCCAGAAAAAAATATGGCCCTCTGTGTATGTATTATGGTTTCTAGTTTAATGGACCCAGATGGGAAGGGAGATGGGGAATAATTGGGAGGAGTAGAGAAAGAAAAAATTGCAATCAGAATATATAGTTCAAAAATTTACTTTCAATAAGGGGGAAAATATGTATTTGCATGTGTATATAGAGAGTCTGAATGTATATAGGTACATGCGTTCACAGATTCTGTAATAACTGAAAATTCAGAAATTCAAATGAATGATATTACTTAGCAATAAAACTTAAATTTTATTTGAAAGCAGCCTCTGTAGAACACTAGGACAAATGTCATATAAAATTGAGCAGACTGAATTATTTCCTTCTCAGTCAGTTGACTTGGAATCACCTTGGTACCAAAAGGTTCTTGATATTCATTGCTTCTGAAGGAACCAGGGTTGCCACTATAGGAGTGTCTTGTACACTTTGTGGAAGCTTACCACGATACTCAATGAATATTAGCTGTGACATCTAACTTTAGGTGCAAGACAGAGATGTGGCTATCTATTCCTCAGCATTCTGAAAATATCTGATGCCTCTTTGACATATTGAGAGAGTGACAGGAGAATTTTTACACACAAATTTTACTACTTTGACAGATGTAATTTTTAGAGAAATATTATTTTTAAAAATACAATATCTCCCTGTCATGTAATAGTCAAACACAGGCAGCAGTTCCCAAAGAATACTGAGTGAGTAAGCTGGAATTTACTAAAAGGTGCTTGTCTGACTCATCTGTCTACCATGTACTCTGTGCTGCTGGGTGAATGTCAAGCCTCAACTGGCTAAATTTTGCATTCCCCAGGGAAGACTTGCAAGAGATTTCAACCCATGAAACAGCACATTGATGATTTATATAAGATAATGTCCTTGATAAAATAACCGCATTGTGTTGAACATCTCAGCAGCATCTTTTGGAGAATAAAAGTGGATTCTTGCTGTGCTCAGCTCGCCATATTGTGAACTTCCACATTGCCTCGGGGATGCCCTGTTAAGGACTCCTTTGGTTTCACTAGGAAGTCTCAGTTATACACCTTGAGTTAATGTTCTCAGTTAAATATCACAGTTTCAAATTCATTGGTTACTGAGCAAGGCTTCAATAATTTCCGTGTTGTCCACTTTGAGAAAAAAAAGCAAATTGGTTTACTAATTCCTCGATTTGCTTACAAATTTATGTTATATACACTCTGAGGTCCAATGGCAGTATTAAACAGCTTAAATTTTTTTAAGCATAGTTTTGTTTTGGCATGGTTCTGGTTCCTTTAATTATGATTGGTATGATTATATTTGTGCTATTCTACAGGATCTGTTTTCCTTTCCACACAGTCTTGAATTTCCTAATAATTAACCTAAATTTATTGTGCAGTGACTTAAAACTGTTTCTTCTCTTCATCTTCATAGTGGAAACAGAAACACACAACACCCAGGAAACAAATGCTCCTTCAAAGAGCGAACGATCATTACTGAATCATTGCCTACAGATGAAATGTGGAATCAGGAAACTACTTTTAACTTTCCCATCTTAGCATATTTAGTGAAACCCTTGTATTTTCATATAAGTTCACTGTATCAATGTATCATGTTGTACAAGCGGGATTATCTTGATTGTTCTTACCAGTGCTTCTGGTTTCCACATATATAATGTCACATACACTGTATGATTTCATTTAAACACGGAATTTATAGAAACAAACCAAGATTTGCTTTCTCCATTATCGTGCCCCTCCACCATTCTGTCATATTCTTTTCATTTGTTACTACTTCTTTCTACCTACGTCTGGCTGTTTCTTAGCTTCCTCAATATTTGTTCGTGCATTCCCTTTGGTGTGAACTCATCTACATCTACCACTGTGCGTCTATATTCTTTTTCTCTTCTCCAGATCATTATTTACCTGTGAAGCAATGTTTATATTTTAATAACTTCAGATACCACACTTGCAAAAACATACCCATTCTGTTTTCTTTTCAGCCGTATTTCATCCTTTGTTCTTTACTGAATTAATTTGTTGCTCAGCTCCCAAATAGTCAAAGGAATTCAGATTTCTCCCTACTTATTTCTTTTCCTTGGCATCAGACTAGGTCTTGTCATTTCTCCAGTTTTAATCTATCATTATTACATGTTTATCCCTTTATCCAAGCCACCCTAGTTTAAGTCCTCAGCCAGTCACCTTTGAGGACCTGAGGAGCAACCTCTTCCCCTTTCCACAACAGGCTGTATTTAATTACAATGTGTTTCATTGCTCAGCCTTATCATATTTATAAAATAATTCCTTAATAAAGTTATATTCATTATTATGATATTTTTCTGACCCGTGAGTGTCTTGTAAGTATGGTTCAGTACAGTTCATGCTTTTTAACAAAGCACAGATCTGTTTGTGACATGAACTCTTCTTTCATCCACGGCCTGTATCGCCATTTGCACTCAATTGACCTTTGCTTCTGAATTTATTTATGGATTTAAAATACAGAAAGAGCATTTTCTCTGGTCTGGCAGGATGTGAACACTAAGCTGTGTATTTTTTTTTCCAAAGCTTATGTTCCACCTCTGGACTAAGAGGTATGCATGTAATTATTTCACACCACATTCTTACATATCAGAAATATTTCTAGTGGATAGATACTTCTTTAAAGTCATGTCTACCTCTTAATTTGAATGAAACATTACACAGAAAAATGTGATTACATTAAAAAGAATTTGCTCAGTTGTTTCCAAGGATAAGAAGACTTCCATCTTCGATCATGCCTGCCCCTACAAACTCCTTCATCTGTGAGCAGGAGTATGTGAAAAGGTAATCACTCACTGTTCACTGTCTTTATTTCACTCCTAAAATCTGTATTAACAGAATAACAAGTATTTTTCAGAATCATAAATTAGATCCATCAGTCCTATGCCTGAAGCTCTCTAGTGACTACATTAAACCAAAGTCTTAGAAATGCCACAAAGGCCACGAAAATTCAGTTTCTTATCTGTTGTGGTGCAGTTGTTAGGTCCACTCCAGACATCCAGTTATATTAGCCTTCCTAGGAAGTTGGTAGAGGCTTTCTGTTGATGACCTTTGCAATTTCTCTTTTCTTTACTTGAAAGAATATTTTCTTATATCTGTAAGATTGCCAGACATACAGAGTAAAAAAAGAAAAGAACATTAAGAATCAGATTCAATTCAATTTAAATGCATGACAGTTACAACGTCTTTTGAATTCACTAGTGGAAGTGTTATGTAAACAAGAAGTGTAGTATTCAGAAGACAGTTTTTGGTTACAATACTCTTGGGGAAAGTGGACTAATTAGGTATTAATGTTAAACCCTCGGGGCTTGGTAAGGTCACTAGGAAGGATTATGAATTAGGTTTGGTTCAATTTAAAACTTAGAGGTTGAAAACAGGGGAAAAACTGGCAAGAAGCTAAATAGGAACTCAGAACAATATGAAGTAAATCAGTGGTATTAGATAACAAAAAAGAAATGATCTGTTATTATGAGTTGTATGAAATACATGACCTGTTATTATGAGTTGTATGAAACTAAAGACGAACACTTAGAAATAATTATTAGAAAATAATACAATTATATTACTGGTAACATATGTTTAATGGTTATGAATAGAACATATATTTAATGGCATATAACTATATATATTTTTAAGGACTATTGACCAATACAATCAATGTTCTGTTCAGAGCAAAGAGTTTGTTAGCCCATTTGGATATTATTAAGTATAGTATCCATTCTTGCTATTTTAAACACTGTTTATAATCAGGATCCCTTGACTATGTATTGGATTCTTTGTCAAATTTTCTATCATAAATGGAAACACTTCAATGTAGAAGCTAATAAAATCTATCCCAAGATCAGGATGGCTATTAATTGCTAAAATATATGAGAAGGAAATGGTCTAATAACAATGAAAGCAATTTTTCAAAACTCAGGAGAAAACAGTGAAAAAGTAGGGAGTTTTTAATAGGACCTTTCAAGAGTCACATTGTAAGTGTTGCTGTTGTGAACATTAACTTTTGATGTTAGATTATTAGTGGGCCACACAAGTGCACTTAGATAAGCTGTAGATCCAGCACATTTGATCGTCTAACATTTGAAGAAACAATCTTACTTTTGATAAAAAATTTTGTGAATTTTTGCCACACATAAAAGGAAGAAGTTAAACTTTCGTTATTTCCAGATGATATGATAGTGTACATAAGTGACCCCAAAACTCCACCAAAGAACTTTTACAGCTGATAAACACTTTTAGTAATGTGGCCGGATACAAGATCAACTCCAAAAAATCAGTTGCCCTCCTATACACAAAGGATATGGAAGCAGAGAGGGAAATCAGAGAAGCATCACCTTTCACAATAGCCACAAACAGCATAAAATATCTCGGGGTAACTCTAACCAAAGAAGTGAAGGATCTATTTGACAAGAACTTTAAAGCATTGAAGAAAGAAATTGAAGAGGATACCAGAAAATGGAAGGATTCTCCCTTGCTCGTGGATTGGGAGGATCAACATAGTAAAAATGGCAATCCTACCAAAGGCAATTTATAGATTCAATGCAATCCCCATCAAGATCCCATCAAAATTCTTCACTGATCTTGAAAGGACAATAATCAACTTTATATGGAATAACAAAAAACCCAGGATAGCCAAAACAATCTTATACAATAAAGGAACTTCGGGAGGCATTACCATCCCTGACTTTAAACTCTATTACAGAGCTACAGTAATGAAATCGGGGTGGTATTGGCATAAAAATAGAGAAGTCGACCAATGGAATCGTGTAGAAGACCCGGATCTTAACCCACAAACCTATGAACACCTCATTTTCGATAAAGGTGCTAAAAGTATACAATGGAAGAAAGAAAGCATCTTCAACAAATGGTGCTGGCACAACTGGATGTCAACCTGTAGAAGAATGAAAATAGACCCATATCTATCACCATGCACAAAACTCAAGTCCAAATGGATCAAAGATCTCAATATCAATATGAACACACTGAACCTGATAGAAGAGAAAGAGGGAAGTACCCTACAACAGATGGGCACAGGCGATCGCTTCCTAGGTATAACCACAGCAGCACAGTCATTAAGGGCAACATTGAATAAATGGGACCTACTGAAACTGAGAAGCTTCTGTAAAGCAAAAAGACACTGTCACTAAGACAAAAAGGGAACCCACTGACTGGGAGAAGATCTTCACCAACCCCGCAACAGACAAAGGTCTGATCTCCAAAATATATAAAGAACTCAAGAAACTAGACTTTAAAATGCTAATTAACCCAATTAAAAAATGGGGCACTGATCTGAAGAGGGAATTCTCAACAGAAGAAGTTCAAATGGCCAAAAAGGCACTTAAGGTCATGCTCAGCCTCCTTAGCGATCAGGGAAATGCAAATCAAAACAACATTGAGATATCACCTTACACCTGTCAGAATGGCTAAAATCAAAAACACCAATGATAGCCTTTGCTGGAGAGGCTGTGGAGAAAGGGGCACCCTCATCCATTGCTGGTGGGAATGCAAACTTGTGCAACCACTTTGGAAAGCAGTGTGGCGGTTTCTCAGGAAATTTGGGATCATCATACCCATGGACCCAGCGATGCCACTCTTGGGAATATACCCACGAGATGCCCGATCATATGACAAGGACATTTGTTCAACTATGTTCATTGCAGCATTATTTGTAATAGCCAGAACCTGGAAACAACCTAGATGCCCTTCAATGGAAGAATGGATGAAGAAAGTATGGAATATATATTCATTAGAATACTACTCAGCGGTAAAAAACAATGACTTCGCAAATTTTGCATGCAAATGGATGGAAATAGAAAACACTATCCTGAGTGAGGTAACCCAGACCCAAAAGGATGAGCATGGGATGTACTCACTTATAATTGGTTTCTAGAGATAAATAAAGGTCAGTGAGTCTATAATTTGATACCCTAAAGAAACTAATTAAGAAGGTGAACCCAAAGAAAAGCATACAGCTATCCTCTGGGTTATGGGAAGTAGACCAGATTGCCGGGCAAAAATTTGGGATCTTGGGGGGTGGTGGGGAGGGGGGATAAGGGGAGAAGGGGGAGAGAAATATGAGAAGGGGAGGGTGGGGGGAACTTGGGGCAACGGGATGATTGGGATAAAGGAAGGTTGGTTAGGGGAGCAGAGAAGCACACATCTTAATTAAGGGAGCCATCTTAGGGATGGCAAGAGACTTGGATCTAGAGGGGCTCCCAGGTGCCCAGGGTGAGGTCCCCAGTTAGTTCCTGGGGCAGCTGTGGATAGGGGAACCTGAAATGACTCTATCCTATAGCCATACTGATGAATATATTACATATCACCATAGAAACTTCACCTGGCGATGGATGGAGATAGAGACAGAGACCCACACTGGAGCACTGGACTGAGCTCCCAAAGTCCCAATGAGGAGCAGAAGGAGGGAGAATATGAGCAAAGAAGTCAGGACCACAAGGGGTGCGCCCACCCGTGGAGACAGTGGGGGCTGAGTCTTTGGGAGCTCACCAAGGCCAGCTGGACTCTGACTGAAAAAGCATGGGATAAAACCGGACTCTCTGAATTTGGCGGACAATGAGGGCTGCTGAGAAGCCAAGGACCATGGCACCGGGTTTTGATCCTACTTCATGTTCTGGCTTTGTGGGAGCCTATCCAGTTTGGACGTTCACCTTCCTAGACCAGGATCGAGGGGGGAGGACTTTGGACTTTCCACAGGAACCCTGACTGCTCTTCAGGCTGGAGAGGGAGGGGGAGGAGTGGGGGGAGGGGAGGAGAGGAGGGAGGAGTGGGAAGGAAATGGGAGGCGGGGAGGGAGGCAGAAATTTTTTTTTCCCAATTAAAAAAAAAAAAAATCCATTCATCTTTGGTTTGCAGATTTTACATTAACTGTCCATACATCAGAAAAAAATATATATGTTATACAGTCAATGTGAAATCTGCAACCCAAAGATTAATATTAATATTCTATTATATGTACATTAATGATTTAGATGTATTCTTAAATGTTCTATTCTATATGTCATCTTGTTTACTCTAACTCCTCAACAGGAGCCCACACAGATGACAGTTACATGAAACAATACAAAACCAAAACTACAACTAAGAAAGCAACTGAAATATTCAGTTCAAAATAGTTCAAACATAATTGCTGATCCTTTCACCAAAATACTGGACAAGGAAAAGTCCATCTTGTAATATCACGTAAGCAGTGCTATGAAATAGTAATATAACTTGAACTAGCCCAGAACCCAATTTTCTTATTTTACAAGAAGTCATCTTCATAAATTCACTAAGAGATCTGGCAAGTAATAAAATTAAGCAAGTTCAAACATCAATACCTAAAAGAATATCTAGACAAGTCTTGCATAGTTATATCTGTATATAATTCAGATTCATCCATACCCAAGTCATCCTAAAATATTCCTAATTTATTCAGGTTCTCTTTGTATACAAGTAATGGATACATCAATAGAAATGGCAGTTATCCTTCATATATAAAACTAGGGGCAAGATAAATGTCTCAATTAGTAAAGTGCCTGTTGAGCAAGCTAGGAGATACAAATTTGGATACCCTGCATCCATACAAAAGGCTGATCTCAGAGGAACATTTTTGTAATGGCAATGTTGGGGAATCAGATATAGATAGATCCCAGGAATTCATTGGATAGTCGGACTACTCAATAAATGAGCTATTGATTTATTGTGAAACCCTATCTCTAAAAGGAATGTGCAGAAGGATCCAGAAGGCTATCTAACATCAAATTCTGTCCTCTAAAAGAAAGTGCACATAAACACACACACACACACACACACACACACACACACCTATGTAGTTAACTTCCTATTTGGTATGACTCAGTTATGGACAGTTGTTTTATAAAGTAAGAACCCTGTGATTCCTGTTTTGTCTTTATAGTCTCGTGAATGATTCTTTTAATGGCTGTCACCTCAGGTTTTCTTTGCTATATTAATACATGTTACAGTTTCAGTTACATCTAATCCACCCTCCTTGATCCTTCACTCTTCCTGCACAGTCCTACTTTCCTTAAAATTATTCTTCCCTGTCAAACGCTTTCTTTTCTCACCACTTGGATATTCTCTAGCATCATCTGCAATTTTAAGTATAACAAAGTCCAGGAGCTCACAACATTTCTGGAGCTCAGAAATAGGTTCTTTACTCCTGTCTTGACATGAAACATTATATATGTTTTGAACCATATCAAGCTAGTTCAGTTCTTCTGGAAACTTTTAGTGATTTTCATTTTCACAGTCTATTTTTCACATGTTATCATGACACATAAAGCCTCCACCAATCTCTTATCTTTAAATATTTAACTTGATTCCCTTGGAAAGTTGCTCATGCTGACTTGTTATTTATAGACAAGTAGAATTGCTTCCATTCAAATCAGACATCCAGAATATTGACAATACAAAGGTCTTAAAAAGTAAGGCATATATATACTTCTATTAAGCTTCATGATTATTGCTAGTTTAAATTTATATTTACCTCCTATTTTATTGCTACAATTCTATTATATTTATTTGTGTGATCAGAATTCTCCCTTGGTTATAAAATATACATGAAAATGACACAATATCATTTATTAATATGAAAAGAATAATGAGAATTTAAATATATTTAAATGTATATTCTAGCTACCATCAGTGATTATTGGCAGAGGTGATGTCATTCTCTTTAATGGTGTAGCCACAGATAAGCTCCCTTTTCCTCTAGTAAATAACCTTCCATCCATAGTTGGGAAAGACACCTGGATTGAACTAAAAGAACCACACACAAAAAGAAAGCAAAAGGTATGAATAGTACTTAAAATGAGGGTTTTAGCAGTTGAGACAGGAAACAGAGAGAGACAGGTTGGAGGGAAGTAGATGATGAATAAAGTTCATTTTATAAGTGTATAGAACCTCTAAAATTAAATCATGGAACTAAATTTACATTCTAGCACCAGGTGAAAATGTTCAAAATTCTTGAGGTCTCTTTATATTTTGGAGATCAGCCCTCTGTCAGATATGGGTTTGATGAAGATATTTTTCCATTCTCTAGGCTGCCATTTTGTTTTATTTACCATGTTATTTGTCTTACAGAAGCTTTTCAATTTCAGGAGATCCCATTTCTTAATTGTTGCTCTCAGTGTCTGTGCTACTGCTGCCATATTTAGGAAGTGATCTCCTGTGCCAATACATTCAAAGCTACTTCCTACTTTCTTTTCTATCAGGTTCAGTGTAACTAAATTTATGTTGAAATCTTTGATCTACTTGGAATGGAGTTTTGTGCATGGTGGTAGACATGAATCTATTTGCAATCTTTTACGTGTTCACATCCAATATGCTAACACTTTTTGTTGGAAATGCTTTTTTTTCCATTGCACCATTTTGGCTTCTTTGTCAAAAATCAGATGTTCATAGGTGTGTGGATTAATGTCAGAGTCTTCCATTAAATTTCATTGGTCCACGTGTCTGTTTTTACAATATAATGCAATTTAAAAAATGGAGTATGGAGCTAACAGAGAATTCCCAACAGAAGAATATCAAATGGCTGAATTGCATTTAAAGAATTGCTTAACATCCTTAATGATCAGGGAAGTGCCAACCAAAACAGCTCTGAGATTCCATCTTACACAAGTCAAAATGACTAAGATCAAAAATATTGAGGAGAGTTTATTTCGGAGAGGATGTATTGGTGGAAGTAAAAACTTGTACATCTACTTTGGAAATCAGTATGGTAGTTTCTCAGAAAATTGGGAATCAATCTACCCAGTAATACCATTCTTGGGCATATGCCCATAGGATGCTCAATCATACCACAAGAACACTTGTTCAGCAATGTTCATAGTAGCATTATTCATAATAGCCAGAACCTGGATACCCCTTAACCAAAGAATGGATAAAGAAAATGTGGTACATTTACTCAGCTGAAAAAAAAATAATAACAATGGCATCATGAAATTTGCAGTCAAATGAATGAAACTAGAAAAAAAAATCTGAATCTAAGTGAGGTCATCCAGACTCACAAAGACAAACATGGTTTGTATTCAGAAGTGGATATTAGATGTAAATCAAATTATAACCAGACTACAATCCACAGCTCCAGAGAATCTAGGTAAAAAGTAGGATTCTAAGAGGGACACATGAATTGTCCCTGGAGGTGGAACTAAATGAGATCTACTAGGAAATCTGGTGGTAAGGGGGACATTAGAGGGGAGGGATGGGAGATAAGAAAATGAGAGCAAGATGCTTAGTTCAGGGAGGAATGAAGTGGGAGAGCATTGAAAGAGATATCTTGATAGAAGGAGCCATTATGGCGTCAGGGAAAAACCTGGTGCTGGGAAAATTCCCAGAAATACACAAAGATGACCCCAGCTAAGACTCTTAGCAATAGTAGAGAAGGTGCCTGAACTGGCCATCTCCTGTAATCAGAGTGGTAAACACCGCAACTATCATCGTAGAGACTTCATCTAGTAACTGACGGAACCAGATAGAGAGATCCATAATCAACACCAGGCCAAGCTCTGGGAATCCAATCAAAGAGAGGGAGGAGAGAATATATGAGCAAGAGAGGTCAAAACCATGATGGGAATTCTACAGAGACAACTGAAACAAGCCAAGGGAACTCAGGAACTCCAGACTGATGATGTGGAGCCTCCATGGGACTGAACTAAGCCCTCTGTATGTGGGAGACGGTGTGTATATTGGTCTATCTGAGGGTCTGCTAGAAGTAGGACCAAGCTCTATCCCTGGTGAATGAGCTAGTTTTTTGTAGGAGCTCATTCCCTACGGTTGGATACAATGTTCAGCTTTAATACAAGGGGTGGGAGCTTAGTCCTTCAACTTAGCCTGCCAGGCTTTGTGTTGTGGGAGGTCCTTCCGCTCCTCCAGCCAATAGCTGCTGAGATACCAGCCCATTGGGGCGTGGTCTCTTTAAAAAGTGGCCACTTCCCTCCTCGTGCTCTCTTACTTCCTGCTCCGCTTCCTGATTGCACAGAGACTCCCTTTTGATTGCGTAGAGGGCGGTGATCTGTAAGTTTTTTTTCCCCTTTAAATAAATAACCATTCTATTAATCATAATTCCAAACTGGTGTGGGATTGTTTGTGACTTATGCCTTCAGCTTTGTTGACTCCTCATGAAAGGCCTTACCCTTGAAAAGGAGTGGATAAGGGGTTCCTAGGAGGAGGCAAGAGTAGGAGGGAGAACTATGGTTGGAATGTAAAGTGAAATTTAAATATATACATATATATATATATATATATATATATATATATATATATATAAGAAAATATTCAAAATTCAATTAATCTTTATTATATTTGGCACTTGTTAAATTTTTTCACAATTAAAAATAAGTGCTCCCTGGGTTAGCATGATAGGTCATGGTTAAAGACCCCTGCAACTAAGGTTGATAACCACACAGCAGAAAAATGATAAACGGTAACCATTGCTAGCCACCCACAGGCCCGCCTGTTTCCTCAAGGCCCAGAATGGTGGGGAAACATTCATGGCCCACCCTTGAAACACTGGGCATGTGGGCCCCATATGACGAGCAAATATGCGATGGAGAAAGGGGGAGAGAAAGAGCAGCAGACTGGTTCATGTGCCATGGACAGAGGAAGAACAGAAACAAATGAAGGGGCTAGGAGTAGGCTGATGTAGGAGGCCTGCTTGCCACCCAGGGCCAGGGTGACATCTATACCCGACTGTTTTCCAGGGCCATATCTGGGTCCATGGTCCTCTGTGTGGATATCCATGACCACAATGCCACCAAAAGCCACAGGATGCCGAATGTCTGAGCTGCTACCTAGGGCATGTAGGTGTCTAGGGCTATCCCTAGAGCCATGCTGATTTGAGTAACTTGTGTTACCTGGAGTCACGGTGCTGTCCAGACCCAGACAGTTGGTGAGTGTCATGTCTGGGTCCATGAACCTACAACAGCCAGGATTTGATTTGATGCCTGCAGTTCCTGTTGCAACCGAAGACCACATGGTTGTCTAGGGTTTGATGCTATCTAGGACCACTGTGTTGGTCCCTAAGGGCCACACTGCAGCCAGAGCCATACGGATCTAGGTGTCGCATACTACCACCCAATACCACGGTGATATCCAGGTCAGCACTGCAGTTGAAGACCTTGTCTCGGTCTGTGACCTTACTGCAGTCGGTGCTGAGGCAATTTTAATCTGAGTGGCCTCAGCTATAGCATGGCCCTCTGACACCACTGGTGTTGTCATCTTGGTGTCGTTGATGGTAACAGGAGCCTTGGACATCAATACAAACACCGACTGCAGTTGGAATAATGGTTACATCCCGACCAGTCTCTGCCAATGACCATATCTTTGCCCGTGGTCTAGTTGCACCTGGGGTCTGTGCTGATGTCTGTGGCCTATGTCACATCAGGGACCATGGAAACCATGTGTGAAGAAATAAAGAGGGCATACTGAACTGGTCCATCCTTTGGTCCTGGAAAATCTGGCCCTGGCTTGTTGGATCCTACACCAAGAGATCTGACGCCAACCGGCACAGGAGAGCCGGCCACTGCACTCTGTTGAAATGTCTCCATCCCTCACCACTAGCCAGGGAGTACTGACCCTAAAAGCATGCATGTTGGGGAGCTGGTTCTGCCCTCTTGCCTGGGGGTGGGGGCGAGCATTGGTCAGGACTGACCAGCAAAGCTACCACTCAAGCCCACGGCTGGGCCTTGATCTTGTTCACGCCAACATGTAACCCATCTATACACCCTGGAACTCATGAGGGTAATCATCCTAAGGAATGATATCTTCAGGATCTCCATGTCTTGGAGTGGCCACAGATTATTCCAGAGAATTTTTGGTGAGGATCCAGTGATGATGGTGTACCAGAAACCAAAGACCTTAAAATAGACCAGAGACTCATTGTAATGAATATTTGCTAGTAAAACTGATTGGACAAAAGGGGTCAAATAGCTCCCATAGGTATCAGGATAAATGAAGTGTTGGAGAGGTGGGAAATAAGAAGAAGCAAAGAGGCTTTTGTTTGTTTATTTTTGTTTTATTTTGTTCTTATTTACATTTGTTTGCTTGCTTTCCTTTGTTTGGTTACAGTTAAATATTTAAAAAATGTTCTTTTCAGGGCCACTGCAGGAGTGAAGGAAGGATATGGGTGGACTGTGAGGGGGTAGACTCACAGATCACAGTCATCTGTACAAACGGGGGAAACAGAAACCGAATCCAGCAGCCGGAAGAGAGAGAGTTCTCAGCTTTACATCGGCATTTATAAGAGGCCATACCCAAGTGGACGGGCAACTTAAGTAGCAGGGTGGAAGAGTTCCTACAATAAATAAATTCTGTTCAAAAATAGTTTTTTTTCTATAGCATTCTTAATAGTTTAAGTAAGAATAAAAGGCTAATTGAACACAATTTTTAAAATAATGATATTAGAGGTAATCACTTTATTTTTTAAAGACTAAAACTTATATGTAAGATATTAAAAATACAATGTCATCAAACAAATTTTATATGAAGAGCAAGTCGCTATTTAAATAATTCTCATTTGCATTTTCTTTGTGTTTAAAATTATTTTATGAAACATATTTTAATCTTTTTCTTTCTCCTTTCCCATTCCTCCCCGAGTCTTACCACCTCATCTTCTATTATTAAACTTCTTGTTCTTTCTCCTTCACTCAATAACAAAACAAAAATATCAAAACAATTTCTTAAAGGACACATTACTTCATATGGTGAGAGTCAAATGGTCATCCTTGAAAACACGCTTACAGATAATATATGCACCGAAAAGTTTATATTTAGGAATATATATGGAAATACACACACTTATGCATGCAAAAACAATTAGTGAAAAGAGAGGCCATGACTTTGTAAGAGAGTGGGGAGAGGTATGGGAAAGTTTAGATGAAGGAGGAAAAAGAGACATGTAATTACACCACAATCTCAAAAGTACAAAATTTTTAAAAATCAAAATCCAGTTCAATATTTAGTTCCTTTATTTGTAAACTGGAACAATTCACATTTGCCATTTAGAGTAAGAACTGGAAGCTAAGTCCATACAATCTTATATTAAATGAATATGTGAAGTGAAATATGAAATTATATAAACATTTTTAAGATGCTGGCTTACATGTCTAATTGTATGAGGTACATTTGGAAATTTTTTACAGACCATTCTAAAAATGGGATATACTGTGACTCAAGCCAAGAAGATGAAGAAAAGCACTCCAAATTCCTTTATGGTAGACAACTTGGACAGCATGCTTATTTGTTAAACATTCACCCAGATCTCACCAAATAAATCTCTTTTAATAGCATGGGTTGATAATAGTTCTTTCAAGGGGAAAGTGCCATCAACCACTACTAGCTGAAAAGAAAGGCTCAATTATTGTGAAATTTTGGTCAAATTATTGGGCTGTATAAAATATTAATAAAAAGGTCTGGCATGTTTACTCTTATCATGCCAGAAATTAACCATTTAACTAACTTATCCTACTTAGGGAAGAATATTTACATAACATCTGAGGCTTAACACTTGGGGATTTCTTGCATATGTTATGTTTTCCTTTATTCCGATGCATAATCCAAGATTATCCCATTATATTTCTGTTCATTCAAGCTTCAGCCAAGCCAGATCTCTCTATGAGCTCTTGTCTTAAGTATTCATTTATTCATAAAATATCCACAGACAGTTGCAGTCTGCCAAGAATCATTTCAGGCTAAGAATGAATCAGAGAAACAACATTGGTATAAGGAGTTTCTCTGGACACTCATGTTACACTCTATCCCATGATTACCTGCTGCATGGTAATTAAGTTTGTAGCACATGATCATTTGGGAAATATATTCAATCACAGCACTATTCACTAAAAGAATCATAGTTCTTTGTATTTGTACTAATGGATTGAAAGCAAATATACTACAAAAATGTGAGTGTGAATATTTATATCAGCTTATAAATAGTTGTCATCCCCATGGATAAGAAGTCATGCTACATCAAGTCTATGAAATGTCACTTGAGGATTTAAAAAATAATAGCAATCAGTTATGAATAGACAGAAAAGGCTCCAGGCTACTAAGTGAAAGAAATGTTTTTGATTTGAAAAGATTTAGTACATTTACCCTTCAATGTGTAGAAGTTTAATCTCTGGAATAGCAATATTGACACGGTGGACATTTTAAGATGTGGGTGTCCCAGAAAGTATTGATGTCTTGGGACACTACAAGCTACAAGGATTAATGATGTTCTACAAAACCAAGTCCTTATTAGAGAGGGTTGCATTTGGCACCAGCTTATTATTTTCTACTTTGTGCCATGCTGTGAAGTAGCTTAGGGAAACTTCTCCAGGAGGATGAAGCTAAGATCTAAGGACCGACCCTAAACAGCGAGCTTCCTACACCTATTACGTTGTAAAGTGCTCATCAAGAGCTCTTTTCTTATGACAATACAAACAGGCTAATAACAAAAGTGAAGCTGAAAGCCACATTCTATATAAATATAACTATAGGACATACTAGAACACAAGCTACAGGAGGCATTAAAATAACTGGTGTTTTAGAATAACTGTCCAGAGTGGCAATGAATAGGTGGAGAAAGCAAGGAGACTTTTACATAGTGGAACTATTTTCTATGAAATTCTAATGATTAGTCCATGTCCTTATATTTCTGACAGAATTAATAGAACATACATAGCAAGAGTAAGGTCTGATGTAGGTCCAAAAGTGGGTAATACTATGCCCCTGTAGTCATTGATCTTTGGTGGTGTGTTGGTAGAGGTCTGAGTAGAAGCAGGGAAGAGGGATATAGAGTGTATAGGAACTGTGAATTAGATTCCCAGTGATTCTAAACCTAATACACAAAAGAAAACCTGTTGCCTTAAAACAGTTTATGTCTTCTGCTTATAAACATGCATGCCAAGAAACAGTTATTATTTCTTTATGTAGTGTGGAGCTCAATGTATTTCCATATGATGGAATATTTAGTCAACATGATGCAAACTTGGATAAGGTTGCTAAGATAAATATGAGGATAAAATGTTGTTTTCAAAACAACCTGCAAAATGTCAAAACCCTATTCTGGGCAGTGACTTTTATGCTGTTGCTGTTGTTTTGTTTTGTTTTTAATTGAGGAGAAACATTCTGATTTGACATTGGTTACTTGCCATTGTCTTATCATTTATTTATTTATTTATTGTTTGTATTAAGCTACATATTTTTTCTCCATTCTTTTTTCTTTCTTCCTCAACCCCTTCTATCCTCTCCCATGATTCCCACATTCCCAATTTACTCACGAGATCTTGTCCTTTTCTACTTCCCATGTAGATTAGATCCATGTATATCTCTCTTAAGGTCTTTTTATTAAGTCAGATAAGTCAAGGAAAGCATGACCTCTTGTATTTTCTTTAGATAACTCATCAATTAGTTCTGACTCCTGCTTTAACAAGGCAGCAATTGTAGGAAACAATATGTTCATTTAGTCAAGTGTCAACTAGGTAGTACTTCCACAACTAATTTAATCACCCACCTTATTTTTATTGCTGCAGTTCTTGTTGTGGAACATAACTCTGTCCATAATACCAATTGCCCCACCACTGAGCTGCATCCCCCAAATCACTGACTAGATCTGTTTTGGAAAAGTATTTTATAAAGTATGACTTATGAATGTTGCTAAGTTTAGTTGCCTAAGTGAACTTAGTCAGAGATTTTTTTTTAATTTCTACCATTGTAGTTCAAAGGTAATGATAGACAGTATATAGCTAAATGGGTAGGATTATAGTCCATTAAAATTCTACTTACAAAAACAGGCAACAGAGCTCATCAGTCTTGTGGATCTTAGAGTTTCCAATGCCTGGCCTGAATGAGTGCTATATAAAATATAAAAGTTTCTGCCTTAAGTGTTTGTTTAGAGCCTCCTGAGGGGAAATATTTTAACTATTGCTTTATGGAATGATAAAAGAGGTCTTTTGACATAAGGAAGAAATGTTGAAAATTTACAAGCAAGCCACTTTCAACAAGCTTCGTGGGGGAAACTGAACTTCATTTGTAGCCCAGTTGCTATTTTGTTAAATATGTGGATGCTCAAAAGAAAATTTGTCCTTTTCATGCATGGCTTTTGGAACGTATGGGGCAGCAGATGACACTCATTAAAAGGGCACCCACTCACCGCCCACTTCCCTTAACAACTTATGGTTGAGATATATCAGTAGACATGAGCATGAAAGCTGTGGGGGAGTTTTCATTTGTTATACTCATCTAAGGACACCCACTAGAGAAAGACAAAACTTTTTCAGTACTGAAAAGTGGCAAGGCTGCAAAATGGAACAGTCAGCAATAGAGGAGAAGATGACGCATGAATAGAAGAGCAACCAATAGAGTTCAGGTGAAGGTTCAGAACAATGGAGCCTGCAATGTCTCAGGGTTCTACGGTGGAGATAAGGAAGTCTTTGTTTCCAAGAGCTAGACTTGGTAATTTTCTCAGAATGACTTGTTTATCCTGGAATCCTCAAAGAGACTGAGCATCAGGGGACCTTTTCTGTTTTAAGAAGTAAATAATATCATGCCTTCCAGTAAACACCCAAGGAAGACTGTTTATCTAGCAACTACCTTTAAGTGATATACGGGATGCAGGCTGAGTAGTAGTTCATTTTAAGTTTAGGATACACATGCATATGATATATATATATATATATATATATATATATATATCCCCAAACAATATATATTTTACCAATTTAGTGAAGCAAGTATATGAACAAAAAGCAAAAAGAAGAGAAAATTTAAGTATCCATTTATGATACATTTTGAAAGTAAAATGAGATATTTAGTTGGAAAGAATATAAAACAATTCAATTGAGCAATCAACTCAAAGGAGAATTTTTAAAAATCCATGTTTGTATCTAAAGACAAAATTGTTTTTAGACTTACCCAGAGAAGCCCTTTCTCACAGTTTCCAATGGTGAATACAGAAACTTACGTTTATAAAAGATGCAGAAAATGAGTAAGGGGTAAGGTCATCGCTCCAAGCTATTCATTCATACCAAACTTACGAAGATTCAGGAAAGTCTATAAAAGTTGGGACTGGTTGTAGATAGGCTAGGATAAAGGACTATGATGCACCGTATCCTAGACTTCATACAATTTTTGTAGACATTAGCTCATACCAACTGTAGTTACCTACACTGGGAACATCACGAGACCAGTTTTATCAAAAATTAGTCCAAAAGGGGTGATGAAAAGATGGGAGTGCCCTGTCCTCTACTACTGCCAATAGATTCCAGAGATGTGGGAACACCCCCTCTAGTTGTATGCCCTCTCCTAGCCCACCAGATTGCAGCAGTGTCTTCAGGCCCAGGGTGACACTGATGGTGGTAGTTAATCTTAAGTGGTAACAAAAAAAATTCATATGCATGAACATGTGGTGGAGATTTGTAGCAAAGGTGGACAGGAGTGACAGGGAGGTGGGAGTTGAGTGGTCTTCATATAAACCATACATGTGCATAGTTGAAAATAATAATAAAAATAATAATACTGCAGAGATGTGAGTTCAGCAACTTCTATCTTACATATATTACTACTTTATTAGATGATATCCAATAAATCCCTACACTTCTTGTATTCTCTTAATTTGTCTTTTCCCACCCATTGTGCCTTAGTTACTTTACTTTGTTTACTGCCACCTACTGGTAAGAATAGGTATGCACGAGAGTGGTGAGTAAAGGGAGGAATACCACATCTCTTGGTTACTATTTCTAATAGGGCACCTGTCAATAATTCAATATGTTATAAAATCAGAAGTGGCCATATGCCTCATAAGAAAGAACTTTCAAAGATTGTATAAATGATACTAATTTTCATAATAATAATATATATTTCCAAACCCCTTTTGAAACATGAGTTCTTATAAATAACTTTGGATGTCCATGTTTGTAATCACAAAAAATGTTTTGCCTTTGAAAGAGAGGAAGAGAATCTCACTCTGACTGTGGCCAAATAGAGGCGGAGCATATCAGAAACTGGAAACAAAGAATCAAACAAAGGTCAAGCTCAGAAACCACTTGCAAAATAACAAAGGAGTCAATGGTTTACACTGGTAAGAACTAAAAGAGTCTTTTCAAAACTTTGGCAAGAAATATTATGACAACATACTATTATACTTAGTCATGATACAAAATGTGTGTTTGCATGGCTATACATTTTAATCATTTTAAAAGTTTCAAAGAAAAAACAGTCTGACACCAAACCTCTAGACTTCAGGAAGTTGATGTGATTATAAATCTATTAAGTCAGATGAATGTAAAGCATAAATCCTTTAAAATATTCCCAATCATTCAGGCTAGTCTCTTGACTTTCAACGTTTCAATTCTCAATATTTGACACATGTCAGGTTATGAGAATCTGTGACCAAATAGGAAAAGGACACTTTCCTATCTGTGTTCTGGTTGGACACTGGGATGTACACACCACTTATCTGTTCTGTCATGAGCACCTTTGCATGTAACTCTGATTTATACTGTTCTCCTATATTGACACTCTTTCATTTGCTCCATCTGATTTCTGTGGCCAGACAGACTACAAAATAATTCTGGCATTGTCTTAGAAAAATCAACTTGTGCATGCTATAATATTTGTTGACAATGCTCACTGCATCCATCATGTTAGCAAATACTCACTTAGAATCTCATTACTGGCAAACTCTGCGGCTGGAGGTAAATTATAAAAAAAAAGAGTCAAGATTTTTCTCTCTTGGGATTATAATGTAATGAAAGAGAAAGACTAATAGGATAATTAAGAAATCAAATTCACAGAACAGGACTTGAACTGAGAAGTATCCACATATTTAATGAGGATAAGAATTATGGTCAGGGAAAGCAACCCACGCCTCTCTGAAAAAATGAAAGATTTAGCTGAGATCCAAGTAAGCAGTGCAAGTTAACCATTTTATGAAAAAATAGTAACAATGCATAATTAGAGATAATGAAAGTAGACAACAAACACAAACTGGTACTACCTCACTATATTCTATTGAAAATGAATAGTGGTGTGAAGAATGAGATACACTTTGTGCAGAAATTTGTGTAGTCTTAGGAATATCTTATTCGGAAGAAAAAAACATTGTTTCTTTTTATAACACTTTAAAAAATACCAAATTCCTGATTTAATTATGTGTTATGAGCATACCAAGTCCCAGTAAATAAAACACACACCCACATAGACATGTGCTAGTTTTATGATAACGGTACCTGACACAGAAGAAAAATAAATGACAAGATGGGAAAATAACACACAATAGAAAACATGTTGTTTCCCCAGTTTTTGATTTGGATAATGGGATAGTAAATGCTTACTCTATAAAATAGTCAAAAATATAAAATGAGAGTGATTCTCATGAACTAATAATGATACACTTGGAAAGTCGAGAACAGCTCAACTGTAAATTTGGAGATCCAAAACTTAGCCATAATAAACCAAGACAGAAAAAAAATCATCCATGATGACATAGATACTAATTTTCAATAACAATTGGCTTAAATTCTCTTTATTTTCTGGAAGGAATATTGTAGTCAGAGACAGTGCTTTCATTTCTCGGCAGCCCAAACCCAAATAATGAAACAAAAACTATGTTAATTACAACACCGTTTTACCTATGGCTCAGGCATATTTCTAGCTAACTCTTGTATCCAAAATTAAGCCATTTCTATTAATCTACATATCACGATGAGGCAGTGACCTACTGGTAAGTTTGCATCATCCTTTTCCTTCAGCATCTACATGGTATCTCCCTGATTCTGCCTACTCTCTCTCTGTATCTCTGTTTGGAATTCCTGACTGGCTTTATTCTGCCCCGCCATAGACCAACACAGCTTCTTTATTAACCGATAGTAATAAAACTTATTCACAATATACAGATGGGAATCCCACATCAGAATATAATGGAACAACAGTGACATGATCATATTTTCTTTTCCACAAGCCCTCTGTAACAAAAACAATGGCACCCTCTGGAAGGAATCAAGAAAGAATATGGATTTGGAATTTAAACAATTGTTCAGGAGTCCAGCAATGTTTACAAAATGTTTGCAGATAGAATTATTTATGTCATTAAAAAAATTACAGTAATTTCCAAATCCATAAAAAGTAATAAATACAATTTAGAGAAGTCAGTGGTAATATTTGTTTAGAAATTTGGGTGCTATAACAACACATAAACATGTTGTAGCTATACTCACAGTATCTGTAGAATTCTATATTGACAGTGCCTTACACAGAAAATGGCTCATGAGCACTAAATCTAGAGGATGCTCTGCTGGTTTAACTCACTCAGCTTTACTGAACACTGGTTTTTAAGGCAATATTCCCAATACTAGAGTATGGGAAATAAACACATCTGATCCCTGTCCTAAGAGTGCTTAAACCAAAATGAAATACATGCAGACAAATAAGTGTACTAATTTGATTGATAACATATTTAGAGAGATTAAGTACCATGTGTCTTGAGAAATGATGGAGGCAAGAGACGTGTTTTAAATGGACTCTCAGGTCTAGTAAGGTGAGCATCCAAACTGCCTTAGCTCCCACAAAGTCAATACGTGCAGTAGGATCAAAAACCCATTGCCATTGTTCTTGAGTTCTCAGTAGTCCTCTTTGTCCACTATGTTCAGCGAGACGGGTTTTATCCCGAGCTTTTTTCAGACCCAGGCCAGCTGGTCTCATGGGGGAGGGGGAGGGAAATGGGAGGCAGTGGTGGGGAAGTGAAGGTGTAAGCCACGAACAATGCCACACCACTTTGGAATTATTATTACTAGGGTAGTATTTATTTAAAGAGGAAAAACTTACAGATCACGATCCCAGACAACAGCTCTCTGCACAACCAGAAAAGGAGTCTAGTTGCCAGCGGAGCAGGAACTCAAGAGAGCGAGCGGAGGAAGTAGAAGCTTTTTGAATGGAGAGAAACCACGCCCCAATGGGCTGGTATCTCAGCAGCTATTGGTTGGAGGGGCGGAAAGACCTCCTGCAACACCTCCCCCTTTTGTTTAAGTAAGAGAGTTCTAAACCTACTACGAAATTATATACAATAAGTACAAATATCCTATTCTAACTAGCTTAGGACTTGTATAATAAATAACTTGGCCAAGTCATGAGAGAAAAGTAACTATAATTATATAGTCTTCAACCCCGTCGAAGATCTGAGAAGGGAAATAATGTTGCCTGGGTAATTAGGAAGTTCAGTAAAACAACTTCCAAAACCTGCAACAAATCACAGGGACAACTAGCTACCTGGGCAATCACCCAAAGTCACATTTGCAGCATTGAAGCAACCAACTTTGACTAAGGCCTAACATAACTGACATACCATTTTCAAAGGCAAGCAACTTTTCAAAACTATCTTACCCTGTCTTGGCAGGATATGACAGTCCTGTTTTATCCATTGATGCACACTCTGTATCTCTGTCAGTGGTTAAGGTATGGGCATTTCTTTGCCCCAAGGCCAGTTCTGTCAAAAAGAAAGGCTCCAGGTGGAGTGTCTTTGGTGCTCAACATTCTCTCGGGAATAGAGCGGTGTTGTCAGGAGCAATTGTGTCTCACTACCACAAAACTCTGAGTTAGATTAAAGGCCATTTTTTACAGCTCTTTGAAGAGGTTGAAGATCATCTATCTATACTGAGTATAATCTCTATATATCTAAATAACCTAATTAGTCTAATTATAAATGGCAAACTTAGATGACTATTAATCTATATAATTCTCAATATCTATCTAACTTAAAGACTAAGACAACAAACATCTGTGTAACAAATGAGGATAATGACCTCCAAATATAAACAATGTACAAATATACATTGCAATATGGTAAATATCGATACAATATATGTCAATACATAAAAAATATTTTAAACAGAGGTAGAAACATGCATGCATACAATAGTCAATATAATTTAACTTTGTATCAATATACAAGTATCAATACCAATATATTTGTCTAAAAATTGTAACTCACAATTACAAATCTATTATCCCATCAGGGAAGAGACAGAAATCTTTAATAAATGAATAAATAAATAAAAAATAAAAAT
>CAWTZC010000821.1:0-18305 GCA_963919715.1 Microtus obscurus | reverse complement strand
ATGAGGTTTAAGCCAATACACACTCAGTTTGGAATTTGTTATTAATATAAATATTTATCAAAGAGAAAACCCAGATCATGATCCCAGTTAACATCTCCAGCAAACCAGAAGGACGAATGTGAGCAGGTATAATAAGAGAGCAAGCTGGTGGAGTAATGAGAAGTTTAAATTAGAGAGAACCACGCCTAATGGCTTTTTTCTTTGCAGCTATTGGTTGGAGAAAGGGCATCTCCCCCAACACTCTCATTTTGTTTGGCAGTAGAAATAAAACCTACTAATAAATACATAACAAGTACAAGATCAATGTAATTAGCTTAGGACTTGTATAATAAATAATCATAAAGTCAGTGAGAGGTAAGTGAACTAGTTGCATAGTCTTCAACCCCATCAAAGAACTAGAGATGGAATGAATGTTATTTTGTAATAAGTTCATAAAACACCATCAAAA
The DNA here is from genome assembly GCA_963919715.1 of Microtus obscurus. Classification (NCBI taxonomy): domain Eukaryota; kingdom Metazoa; phylum Chordata; class Mammalia; order Rodentia; family Cricetidae; genus Microtus; species Microtus obscurus. The sequence continues at coordinate 17,857 of CAWTZC010000821.1, read as the reverse complement.
ATATGCAACAAATCATAGAAACACCCAGCCATTTGGGTAATCACCCAAACAACAAAGCTGATAAAACTAACTTTATTAAGGCTTAATATAACTGGAGATATACCATTAATGCACAAGTAACTTTTCAAAACTATCTTACCCTGTCTTGGCAGGATATGACAGTCCAATTTAACCCATTGAGTACACTTACCTCTGTCAGTGGTTAAATATAACCATATATTGCCCCAAGGCCACATCTTTCAAAAAAAAGAGCATTCCAGGGAGTGTTTCTGGTGCTCAATATTCTCTCGGGAATAGAGTTAAAGTGCAAGAGCAATGTCAGTCTCATCATCATAAAACTCTTATTAGATGAAGGTTATTTTATAAATTTCTTTTAAGAGGTTAAATATCATCGATCTACACTGAGTATAATCATGTATCTAAATAACCTGATTTGTCTAATTATAATGTATAAAACTTAGATGACTATTAATCTATATTCTCACATATATATATATATAGAGAATTATAATTTTAACTTAAAGACTAAGATAATAGGCATATATATGTATATATAGAATATAATTCTGTTTTTGTTGGTTTTTTTTTATTTTCTATATTATATTAGGGTTTGGAGCCTGTGCTGAGCTAGCTTTGGTGACCAGGCTGGTCTCGAACTCTCGAGATCCAGCCTGCCTCTGCCCAAAGTGCTTTGATTTAGGCATGAGCCACCACCGCCTGCCGAGAATATAATTCCTAACTTAAAGACTAAGACAATAAACATCTGTAACAAATGAGGATAATGACCTAAATATAAACAATGTACAAATATACATTGCAATATAAATATATATCAATACACAAACAATATATAAGTATCTTAATCAGAGGTAGAAATGTACAATACAAAATATGGTAAATATATACAACATATACTCTAATACAATATGTGTCAATACATAAAAAATATTTTAAATTGATAGAGAAATGAAAAGCATACAATATTCAATATAATTTAACTTTGTATCAATATACAAGAATCAATACCAATATATTTGTCTAAAAACTGTAACACACAATTACAAATCTATTATCCCATCATTCCTTCTTTTTTGAACATCCCCGAGCTTATAAAATTCTCCCCCAATCTCCCAAACTCTAAATTCCAAACCCAGGGGCAAACTTACTGGAGAGGGGACATCGCCCTGTGGAATTACCAGCTGTCATGGGGTGACGTTTCTGGGGATCCTGTGAAAGTAAAATGATGGTTAAATTTCAAGATCAATGCCCTTTAAAATTGCAAATATTCTCTGAGTATTTGTGGAGGTTCAAGCAAGATGTTGTACAAGATGTGCAAAATTATCAAAGCAAATAAGTCGATCTCAGCAGCTGGTACCAAAACAGGTCTTGTAGTACGCCTATCAGTATCATGACGTCATATCAACCAGGTAGAGTTGTTGTTGTGGGGCCTCATCTTCTTCCCTGGAAACTCAAATGTCATCGGAAAAACCGTTTTAGGTACTCTAAACATTAATCATATAGACATATATAGAAAAGGCAGGCAAGGCAGCATTCAAATGAAAGGTGCTTGATAGATATATTCAATGAAAGTGCGATAGATATGAAGAAAAGCAAAGATGTTTTTCTCAACTATATTTCTTTCATTTCATACCATGCTCTGATATGAGACAGAAACTCCAGAAACTCTCCGTTTTTCATCATTTTCAACAGGTTTTTTTGAATTGGAGAGGGACTGTGTTTTTTAGAGTCCAACTTCAAAACCAGCTCTATAAATTTAGAATATGGTCATTTCAATATGTGTTACTTACCCATTCAGTTTTCTTCTTGATATCTCCTTGGGCAGGTTTTTCCATCTGTCAGTATCCAAATATCCAGGTCCCTTGAATTTTTCAAAGGTGAGTGTTTTCCTGTGAAGATAAGAATGAATCTCTATCTCCTGTTCTATATGTTTTTCTTACCACCTGTATGAATATCATTGTGGATGAGTTGTCATTTCTCCTTTCCAAGAGGTTTCTCCTTCAAATTGAAACTTTATTAATTTTGATGTATCCACAATTTTTCTCCTGTGGAACAACGAGCAAAACCCCTTCCCCAACGAAGCACATCTCCTGGCTTCCAACTTGAGATGTGGCTAGCACATCTTTTGAAAGAATCGTTGGATTTAGTTCAGCAGACTCTTCATTATCCAATGCCTTTCTGCTGCCGTCGTTCTTTCTTATTGAAGGCGGGAGAAATTCAAGGTTAATAAGCATTGTAATCTATTTCTAGTACTTTTCGGTCCTCTTCATTTTGTTCAGTATATCCTTTATGTACGATTTGATTCTTCTATAACTGCTCGACCTGTAGGATTATTTGTATACCTAACGTTTTTTATATTATAATAATCAAAAAGGCGTTTCTATTTTATAGATATATATGCTGGAAAATTAACATTCACTTTATTTGTACAGGTATACCCATGATGGCCAGAACTCTAACAAATGCAACATTACTAACTGCCTTTTCTTTTTGTGTATATCATTAACTGAACATGTTCTATTAGGGGTAAAGGGTTGGCAGAATTTACCAACCTATGTTAGAACACATTCACCAACAGATTTCATTTTTCTTAGTACCCTTTGGGTTACTCCTGTTGGTAATAGGTATGATTAGAAAAAGCAGCAAGAGTATATCTTCTTTATAGCTGGCCCCTACTCTTGTTGCTAAGTAATGGAAAATTCTTTCTTTAGGCCTTTACTATTGACATGATGCTTTTTTAGAATGAGGCCTAAAACATGCTTTCAATCAATAATTGATCAATCTCAGCGCCGTTTCCTCTTGTGCTAGAGGACCAGGGCAGACCTGTATGGGACCAGATGCAAAGCATGTAAGCATCGGACAAAGCCTGTTCCTGATTATGCTTGTACCTGAACAAACAATGAAGTCAACTTTGTAGGTCATCTGCAATAAATTAGCGGTTTCAATATGCAAGAGAACTCACTTTGCTATTGTGAATCTGTAACTATATTAAGAGTGTCTTTAAATTCCCCAGTTAAAAATTCATAAGAAATGCACACCCCGCCTCGGGGTTGAATTATAAGGGCTTTGTTCCACCTTACTCAATTCATCTGACTTAAAATTCGCTTCATGATTTATTTGTATCAATATAGAACGCATGGCTCCAGTTATTGGAGCATCAATGCATAATTTTAGGAAGAATCAAAGAAGTTCTCTTTATGAGGTTAAGTCTATCAATTCTGGGATAGTTGCTAAGAATTTCTCCCAAAAAATTAGCACAAGCTCTTTGCCATGGTTCATTGTCTTCCCATAACTTTTATTTCTTCCAGTAGTAAAAAGGTACCTACCTGCTGGGTCTATACCTTCATAGTTGGAGCCTGTCTCAGCTTACCTTTTATAACTAATTCAGAGACTTTTCCACATGGGTTTTTAATTTTTTACTTGGTTTATTAGGTATAAATATCCATTCTAAAATAATATCTTTCCTCTGCATTAGAATCCCTTAGGAGAGATCTCCAAGGCACAGACTAGATGCAGCTAAGATTTGGGTTCACTTTATCCACATGTGCTTCTGTAATTTTTCTCAATCATTAATAGTTCTTCTGCTTCAGCTGTCAGTTTTCTGGACTATCTAAATCTTTATCACCATCTAAGGTTTTGCTTGTACCTATTATTAGATCAGGTGTTATCCCAACAGCTGGTCAGACTGGAAATGTCTCCCAATAATCTTGGAAGTCATTAAGAGTCTTTAACGGTCTTCCTAATTTGTGCCTTTTGCATTTTAATTTTCTAACCCTATTCTGTAACCTAGGTAATGGTTAGAATTTTCGAATTCCTTTTCAGAGGCAATTTGTAATCCCACCTAGGCAAGACTTTCTTTATTTCTTCAAACATCCTTTCTAAAGTATCTTTATTTGAATTCCAGCACAGATGTCATCTATGTAATGATAAATTATGGATCAAAATTATGTTTAAAATTATTTCAGATCATTTACTCAAATATTGGCAAAATGTAGGACTACTGAGGCATGCCCTGTGGGAGGATATCCATTGATATCTCCCTATTAGTTTGAGAATTATTATAAGTAGGCACCGTGAAAGGCAAATTTTTCATCCTTTTTTTGTAAATTCTTACAGTGAAAAAACAATCTTCCAAATCAATAAATATAAGAGGCCATCCTTTGGTAATAGAGAAGGCAAAGAATTCTACAGATTGTAGTGGGCCCATAGATTGAATTTTACTCTGCTGACAGCTCTTAGATCTGTCACCATTCTCCATTTACCTTGAGTTTCTTTACAACAAACACAGAATTCCAAGGCCTAGTTGATTCTTCTGCATGGTGAGCATTTAGTTGCTCTAAAACCAGCTTTTGCCCTAATTCCTACCACCAAAGCAAGAGGCCACTGTTTGATCCATATTGGTTTCAGTTAGCCATTTTAAAGGTAGGGCTGTTGGTATCTTCAAAGGCTTAATATTTGCTATTTTCTTGTACAGCCTGAATGGCTGGTGACCTTTTTCCATAATACCTCATCATATTCTTTCCCTAGACCATAAGTTCCTGGAACTGCAGGAATGCTAATCTGGTGCATTGTAATGCTGTAACAGGTCACTGCCCCATAAATTTATTGCAATATTGGCTATATACCTTGGTCTTTCTATTTTCCCTCCAGGCCCTATGATTAACACATCCAGCTTTGTTTTACACTTAGATAGGTTCCACCCCAGAAACTGAACATCTACTCTCTTAAAGAGGCCAATTCGGGATGCTGCAATTTTGGGGTAATGATACTTACATCCGCACTGTTAGTAAACCCATGTTTTTAATAAAAAGTACAATGAGCAGACTTTAGCTTTGGTCTTTGGTCATAATAGAAGTCTCCACAAAATATACGTTTACTCTGTCACTGGGTTTTTTGACTCATCTCCACATGTAATTCATCATTTAGACCAGTATTACTTTACAGCAATTTGAGCTTTTAATTTTCTTGGTGGGTAATGATCTCCAGTGTGGATTGGTGACTGGGCTACTGTTGGTTTGGGGTCCTGGCAGAGGTCTCTTCAGAGTTTCCGACGGTATCGGTTGCTCTGTTTGTCTGTTGTTGACCTGCATTTGTTGGACTAATGACGGACTTTACCATATCTCCAGACATACCTGAAGGCATAGGTCTCCTATTATTGTCATTCCCAGAGGAGATATTATTCCTAGAAATTCTGTGCCTGTAATCCCTTTTCTAGATGTCCCACTTACTACAATTAAAACACCTGGCAGTTTGATGTCTCTCGCTGCTGTGGAAATCGCCTCCTACCGAAGATTCATCATAAGCCATCCCAACATTGTTCGATGCTGAATCCATTCATCCATAGGTGTTGATCTAGACTTCTTAAAGGCCCAATTATCTTTTTGCATTTTATGTTTGGCATTCTCAAACACTAGAGATTCAAGAAGTATTCATCTAGATTCTGGGTCTGTTACCCTATGTCCAGAGCCTTAATTAATTTCTGCAAAAAGTCAAGTTAATAAAGGGTTCTTTCTGTCCCTGGCCTAATTTTGGTATATCATTAAACCCTTTTTGCTGGATCTGTATCATTCCAAGCTTTTTTACTTCAAAGCTGCTTGGGTGGACACAGACGCAGTACTTCATCGACACAAAGAGCTTGGACCCAGACTGCATGAGAGTTGTCTCACCAAGAATTTGATCTTGGTTTGCAGGAGGTTAATATCTTTTGAGTTGATCTTGTATCCGGCCACATTAATGTGGCTGTTCATCAGCTGTAGGAGTTTCTTGGTGGAGTTTTGGGGTCGCTGTACACTATCATATCATCTGCAAATAACGAAAGTTTTACTTTTCCTTTCCAATCTGAACCCCTTATTCCCTTTGTGTTGTCTTATTGCTATTGTTAAACCTTCAAGCACCATATTGAAGAGGTATGAGAGGGAGGGACAGCCTTGTCGTGTTCCTGATTTATGGGATGGCTTTGAGTTTCTCTCCGTTTACTTTGGATGTTAGCTGTTGGCTTGCCCACAATAGCTTTATTATAGCCTGAGGTATGACCCTGTATCCTTTGTCTTTCTAAGACTTTTATCATAAAGGGATGTTGAATTTTGTCAAAAGCTTTTTCAGCATCTAAGAAATGATCATATGGTTTTTTTCTTCCAGTTTATTTATACATGGATTACATTGATAACTTTATGTTGGAAACCAGCCTTGCATCTCTGGGATGTTGCCTACTTGATCAAAATGGAGAATTTTTCTAATGGGTCCTTGGATACGGTTTGCCAGTATTTTGTTGAGGGATTTTTACATCGTATGTTCATGAGTGAGATTGGCTTGTAGTCTTCTTTGATTGAGTCTCGGTTTTAATGAGTGACGGTTGTCTAAGGTGCTGAATTTGTTAAATGACCTTCTGTTTCTATATTGTGAAACACCTTAAGGAGTATAGGTATTAGGCCCCTGAAATTCTGGATAGAATCTCGCATTGAAACCGTCTGTCCTGGGCTTTTTTGAGGTTTTTGATAACAGCTTCTAATTCTTCGTTGATCGATAGTGTCTATTTAGATTGTTCACCTGGTCCTGATTTAACTTTGTATATGGTATTTATCTAAAAAAGTGTCCATTTTTTTTATTTTCAGTTTTGTGCATACAGGCTTTTGTAGTAAGATCTAATGATTCTCTGAATTTCCCTCTATGTCTGTGGTTATGTCCCCTCTTTCATTTCTGATCTTATTAATTTGCAAATTCTCCTCTGCTGTCATAGGATTAGTTTGAATAGAGGTTTAATAATTTTGTTGATTTTTTCCAGGAACCAGCTTTTGTTTCATTACCCTTGATTGTTTTCTGTGTTTCTATTTTGTTGATTTCCGCTCAGTTTGACTATTTCCAGTCTTCTACCTCTTAGGTGAGTCTGTTTTTTTTTTTCTAGAGCTTTCAGGTGGCTGTTAAGTTTCTAATGTGGTGCTTTCTTCTGTTTTCTAAAGGGGTAATTAAGTGGCTATGAACTTTCCCCTTAGGACTGCTTTCAAAGTGTCCCATAAGTTTGAGTATGTTGATTCTTTATTTCTTCATTGAATCTCAAGGAAGCCTTAATTTCTTTCTTTTGATCCAAGTGTGGGCCAACACTACCTACGCCTAGTTTCCATGAGCTTGTAGTCTTTCTGGGGGTATCATTGTTGTTGAATCTTGTCCTTTAGTCCGTGGTTATCTGACAAGACACAGGTGGTTATGGATTTTTTTTGTAACTGTGGAAGTTTGTTTTGTTACTGAGGATGAATAATTTTGAGAAGGTTCCATGAGCTGCAGAGAAGAAGGTATATTCTTTCCTATTTGGGTGGAACGTTCTATGATGTCACATAGTCCAATGATCCACACTTCCATTATTTTATTTTGTTAGGTTTCTGTCTGATTGACCTGTCCATTGGTGAAAGAGGAGTGTTATGATCTCCTACTATTAGTGTGTGCCGGTTTGATGGCAGCCTTGAGTTTGAGGTAATGTTTCTTTTACATATGTGGGTGCTTAACATTAGGGTTACAGATATTCGTGATTGAGACCATCCTGATCACTAGTTCTACAGGAGAAGTAAATATCCTCTCATCTGTTTTGATTGACGGCTTGAAGTCAACTTGTTAGAAATTGTGTATGGCTATAATTCTTGCTTGTTTCTTAGGTCTATTTATTTGATAAACCTTTTCCCATCCCTTTACCTCTAAGTGTGTGCCTGTCTTTGTGGTTAAGGTATGCTTTCAAAGCAGTAATATTGGATCCTGTTGTATCCAATTCAGCCTGTGCCTTTTTATAGTGAGTTGAGTCCATTGTCATTAATATGATATTAATGACCAGTGGTTAAGTAATTGGGGTCACTTTTTTAGGTCATAGAGTTTGTGTGTTTGCTTTCTTTTAGTTAAGAGCTTGATAAAGGGTGTCTAGAAGTTTGAGTTGTAGTCATTGTTGATCTCTTTGTTTGTGATTTTCCTTCTATTACTTTCTGTAAGGCTGTATTTGTGGCTACGAATTGTTTAAATTTACTTTTATCCTGGAAAATTTTGTTTTCTCCATTTATAGGAATGAAAGTTTTTTTAATGGTATAGTAGTTTCAGCTTGGATCCATGTTCTTTTAGCTTCTGCAGTATATCTATCCAGGACCTTCTGGCTTTCATGGTTTCCATAGAGAAGCCAGGTAAGTCTGATAGGTTTACCTTTATAAGTAACTTGACTTTTTCCTCGGTGGGCTCTTAATATTCTTTCTTTATTCTGTATGTTTTGTGTTCTTACTATTATATGGCAGGGAGATTTTTTTTTGGTCCAGTCTATTCGGTGTTCTGTATGTTTCTTGAACTTTCAAAGGAATATCTTTCTTTAGGCTGGGAAAGTTTTCTTGTATAATTTTATTAAATATATTTTCTTAACCATTGAGTTGCACTTTCTCCTTCTTCTATCCCAATTATTCTTAGTTTGGTCTTTTTAATTGTGTCCAATATTTCCTGAATGTTTCGTGATGAACTAGAGATGCAAGGCTATTTCAACATAGTGTCTATCAATGTAATCCATCATATAAATAAACTGAAAGAAAAAATATGATCATTTCATTAGATGCCAAAAAATCTTTTGAAAAAATTCAACATCCCTTTATGATAAAAGCTCCTTGAGAGATTAGGGACATATGTCATAGCTAACATACTAAAAGCTATTTACAGCAAACTGACAGCCAACATCAAAGTAAACGGAGAGAAACTCAAAGCCATCCCACTTAAATCAGGAACACTACATGTCTGTCCACTCTCTCCATACTCTTCAATATAGTGCTTGAAGTTTTTATGTAATATAATAAGACAATATAAGGGGACTATGGGATCTTAAATTGGCAAGGAAGAAGTAAAACTTTCATGGTTTTGCAGATGATATTATAGTGTATATGTTTTACCCTAAAAACTCCGACCAAAGAACCCTACAGCTGATAAACTCACTTTAGTAATGTGTGACCGGATACAAGATCAACTCCAAAATTCAGTCGCCTCTCCTATACAAAAAGGATATGGAAGAGAGGAAACCAGAGAAGCATCACTTTCACGATAGCCAAACAGCATAAAATATCTTGCAAAAATTTTAACCAAAGAAGTTGGAAGGATCTAATGACAAGAACATTAAGGTAATGAAGAAAGAAATTGTAGTGAATACTAGAAATGGAAGGATCTCCTGTTTTTCGGATTGGGGAGGGATCAATATAGTAAAATTGGCAATCCTACCAAAGGTAATGAGATTCAATGTGATCCCCATCAAGATCCCATTAAAATTCTTCACTGATCTTGAAAGGACAATAATCAACTTTATACGGAATAACAAAAAACCCAGGATAGCCAAAACAATCTTATACAATAAAGGAATCCCTGAGGCATTACCATCCCGACTTTAAACCTATTGAAACACAGACACTGAGTGGGTATTGGTATAAAAATTGAAAAGTCAAATTAAATGAATGTGATAGAAGACCCCGGATTTCAACCACAAAACCTATGAAATACATCATTTCCATTAAAGGTGTTAAAAAGTATACAATGGAAGAAAAGTATAACAAATGGTGCTGGCACAACTGGATGTCAACCTGTAGAAGAATGAAATAGACCCATATCTAATACCTACACAAAACCTAAGTCCAAATGGATCAGCATTCTCAATATCAATCTGAACACACTGAACCTGATAGAAGAGAAAGTGGGAAGTACCCTACAACAGATGGGCATAGTAATCGCTCAGGTATAACCCCAGCAGCACAGTCATTAAGGGCAACATTGAATAATGGACCTACTGAAACTGAGAAGCTTCTGTAAAGCAAAAAGACACTGTCACCAAGACAAAAAAGGGAAACCCATTGACGGGAGAAGATCTTCACTAACCTCGCAACAGACAAAGGCCCGATCTCCAAAATATATAAAGAACTCAAGAAACTAGACTTAAAATGCTAATAACCCAATTAAAAAATGGGGCACTGATCTCAAGAGAGAACCTCAATGAAGAAGTTCAAATGGCTAAAAGGCACTTAAGGTCACCCTGAAGTGATCAGGAATACAAATCAAAACAAAATTAAGATATCACCTTACACTCTGGCTGAATGGTTAAAATGAAAAACACCAATGATAGCTTAAGGAGAGGTCAGAGAAAGTGTTACCCTCATCCATTGCTGGGAATGCAAATGCAACCACTGGAAAGCAGTGGGTGGCTTCTCAGAAAATTGGGAGATCAACATACCTGGCTCATAAATGCCACTCTTGGGAATATACCACTTAGATGCCCTACTATATGACAAGGAGACATTTTGTTCAACTATTTTCATAGCAGCATTATTTGTAATAGCCAGAACCTGAAAACAACCTAGATGCCCTCTTAATGCAAGTTAAATGGATGAAGGTGCATGATTATATATACATTAGAATACTACTCAGCGGTAAAAAACAATGATTGCCAATTTTGTATGCAAATGGATGGAACTAGAAAATATCTTGTTGTAAATCTTAGAATCTAGTGATGAACATGGGATGTAATTACCTATACTGGTTTTGGAGATAAACAAGGTCAGTGAGCCTATAATTGATAATTCCTAAAGAAATCTAAATACACAAGAACCTAAAGAAAATTATATAGTCATTCCTCCTGTTATGGGAAGTAGACCAGATTGTCGGGCAAAAATTTGGCATCTTGGAGGTGGTGGGAGGGGGTAAGGAGTAAGGGGAGAAAATGTGAGAAGGAGATGGTGGGGGAACTTGTGAAATGGGATGATTGTATAAAAGGAAGGTTAGGTATAGAGAAGCACACATCTTAATTAAGGGAGCCATCTTAGGGTTGGCAAGAGACTTGATCTAGAGGGGCCCCTAGGTGCCCAGGAGAACTTTAAAGAAGTCACCTATGCAGCTAGGATAGGAACCCAAAATGACTCTATCCCATAGCCATACTTGATAATATCTTCCATATCACCAGAAACTTCATCTGAGGATGGATGGGAGATAGAGAAAGAAGACCTAATACTGAGCACTGGATTGAGCTCCCAAAGTCCCAAAAAGGAGGAGTGGGAATGGAGGAGAACAAGTGAGCAAAGAAGTCAGGACTGATAAGGGGTGCGCCACCCGTGGAGACAGTGGGGCTGATTCTTTCTGGGGTTCTGCCCACGGCCAGCTGACTCTGACTGAAATAGCATGAATAAAACCAGACTCCCTGAATTTGGCGGACAATGAGGGCTGCTGAGGCCGAGGACCATGGCACCGGGCCTAATCCGATTTCATGCTCTGGCTTAGGGAGCCACCTAGCTGGCTGTTCACCTTCTCAGACCAGGATTGAGGGGAAGTGACATTGGACTCCACAGGGCAGGGGAACCCTGACTGCTCTTCAGGCTGGAGAGAGAGAGGAAGAGGAGGAGGGGAGAAGGAGGAGGAGGGAGGAAAATGGGAGAGGCAGGAAGGAGGCAGAAACTGTTTTTTTTTTTTCCACAAAAAAAAGATAAAAAATGAATTTGATCTTTGGGAAACCCCTCGAAACCTTTGCTCTCCTCATTGTTCCATATGCTTGGATTCTCTCTCTGAAAATAAATTCAAACATCAAGGAAGGTCCCTATCTGTAAAACTGCAGACACTAACTGATAGAAATCATATAGTGGGTAGGTTCAGTGATTAGAAGCCCAAGTCCTTGTGTCCATGGGAAGGCAGCAGAGGATAGGTGCGTGGGAACCTGAAGTCAATCTGAGGTACCCAAAAAACAATAAAGAACTGTAGCAAGAAAGCCAGCATGATAATTTAAATTAAACTGCTGTCTAAACGCACAAGGCACAATACAAGGCTGGCCGCATAAAACAAGCCATGGCCACAAGGCGCAAGCCGTGGGCTGGAGGAAGGGAGAGCTGTTTTCGCCCAACCAAACCGCAAGGCTGGCAGCTGAGTGAGGGGGGCTGGTCCCAAAAGCCCAACGTTGGGCGCTCAAGTGAAGGTGGCGCGGTGCATGAACAGTTGCCACACCACTTTGGAATTATTATTAGGTAGTATTTATTTAAAAGAGGAAAATCATAGTCATGATCCCAGATACAAGCCCTCGTGTCCACAGAAGGAGACTAGTCACAAGCGGAGCAGGAAGTCAAGAGAGCGAAAGGAGGAAGTAGAAGTTGAATGAGAGAAACCACGCCTCAATGGCCTGGTATCAGCACCTATTGGGTTGGAGGGTGAGACCTCCACCACATAAATATGTATGTATATGTTCTTATAAGGGGACTGGATAAATTAAAGTTGGTTGTTTAAAGACTCAGGCTGTTTTAACCTAATCTTATAATGTAACACGAAATTGATACTCTTCAATTTTTCTGCCTGGATCTGAATATCTCTATTATCTGCTCTCAATAAGTTTTTCTAAAATTTGCATCTTTAGCATCATATTAATCATCAGTTTTATTGATAACCAAATTTAAAAAACCTATAATGTTTATAATTTACAGTCTATAAATTCCATCTAAATTTGTTTTTTCTCACTGCTCCATTTTCAAACTTCCCAGCATGTTATTGTACAGTAACCTAACCTCTTTCATTATGGGTACGTTTCTCACTTCTTAATTTGGGAAAACTCTTTGTTTTAACCACTCTCCCTTTGAAGAATATCCAATGTATCACCACAAATCTGCCAATGATGATTTAGATGAAGGTGAAAAGTGAAGGTGATCAGAAGAAACCAGAGCAGGTTTCCCAGGCAGCCATCAGCTGTCAGCAGCTTGGAGAATAGAGATCCAGGAAAAGCCCACAAACCAGGAAGCAAGGGAACCTAACAATTTTTGAAAAATGCACACAAGGGACTCATGAACAAGAATAGCAAGTACTGCTCAAAAGTAGAGCTGATTGGTGGTTTTGGGGGGGTTAACTCTGGACAGCATATTTAACCAACATGCCTGTAATTCTGTTGCAAAACGTGCTGCAAAATAACTAATTCAAAACTCACTTAACGTCTTAGGGAAAACGTAAAACCTAGCAGTGTTGGTGACACTGGTGGGAGCCCTGTATGCAGCTCTGCATGTGCTGGTGACCTGTGGCTTCAGTAAGCCACTTTTTGGGAATTTGTGATCGTCAAGTTGATTTAAATGTGAAAGTATAATTTCTAATTGTTTTAAGTTAATAAAAACCAGCAGCTGGATATAAAAAAAAATACAAAAAGATCAAAGAAACAAAAGAGCAAGCCACACTTCATCATTCCCTCGTGCCATAAAAGGTGCAAAGTTCCCTGTCTCACCCTGTTTTTCACTTTCTCTCTTCACAGCCCTATCATTTCCTGTTTGCTCCTCCTAAAGTTCTGGGATTCCACTACTTGCTACTATGGTTAATCATAATTAGGCCCACTCTGATCACTAGGCAGCCAATTGCTGGAGCACAAACAAAACATCATCATATCTTCCTATACTAATCCCATGAGAAATGTTCTATGGGCTTTCACCTTGGTCTTACAAATGCATTTTTCAATTAAAGATTTATCTGTTTAGATGATTATAGCATGTGTCAAGTTGGTATAAAACAAGCTAAAACAAATAATTTATTCTTTAATATCTTAATTGATATGTACTGTAAATATTATGATTGATGTTTTGAAAGTATGCTTCAGAGGCAGTTGCTGTTGCCTAATATTAAATTCCCGCTACCATAAGTACTATCTCTAAGCATTTTGAGCATTGAAATTTAAATGTAGTACCTTTGAAAATCATTGGCCTTCCTGGTCTGGATAAAACTAAAAATTCTACTCTTGTTCATGCTGGTTTGCCTGTATTACATTTCATATTTATAAAATACAAAAAATGTTTCTCATGACTTTCATCATCATTTTTATCACTCATTCACACAATTGTAGCTTACAGCAATTCTATTTATATATAAAAGCAGTATTCAACTACTTGTGTACATATGCTACATTTTAATCTGTTCATCAGTTGATAGACATCTGGATGGTTTCATTAGCTATTAACTGTCATGCATCATAATCGATGGAGGTTCTTATAGTTTTGATTCCTTTTGAGTTGTGTGTGTATGCTGTGAATGGTAGTGGTTCTGGTCCATGCTTACACATTTGTGAACAGAAACCCACCAGAAATATTTACTTATCACTCTTTTATATATAACAGAGAAAAAATGTGCACAAACACACATACAATCCACAAACACAAATACACATGTGTATTCTTCCTAAGTAAAATAGTAATTTTTTGCTTTAATCTTAAGTACTCATAAAATTTACACTTATACACCAATTTATCCTTTCATAATGAGTGAGTGTTTGATTTTCAAATATCTTCTTTTACTGTCAATTTGGAGGTTTATTTTCTTAAATAGTATAGCAAGGATTAGAAAAGAATACTTTTAGCTATGCATGGTGGCACAAGTCTTTAATCCTGGCACTTGATAAATCGGAGGCTAATCTGTGAGTTTAAAACCAGTCTGGTTTTTATCCAGTGAGTTCCGGGATGGGCAGGCCCACACAGAGAAATCCCCATTCCAAAAGCAAAAAAGAAAAATTATATATTTTCAAATTCTCCACACATCCAGTGTGGTTATCTTTTTCATGCCGTCTTGCTGAAAATAAAATGGTAAAGGAAAATAAAGGAAATCAATCACTTGTATGGTGTATGGCTCCGATAAATGTTTTTCAAAGTTGCTCGCTTTGTATTTGAGCTTTCGAATTCTTTTAAAAACCACTTTGGTACCAATATTTATAAATATTGACTTATAATTTTCAAAGGTTTTTAACTCATATGAATAACCCGCATCTGCATATTCTTATATCTGTGACTATAAATGTTTTTTTTTTCAATCTCATCCCAAAATTTTGCTTTTCCAGTTTTTGGTTAATTCCTGTTGATACCAACAGTTGTTCATTGCCTGTGGTAACTCATGAAGATCAGCAGCATTCAATATTGCAGCATGCAACCTGCAAAAGGGCCTCTCTGTGTAAGATAAATGAAAACTCAGTTAAAACTGGTTTGGAAAGCTTTCAAAAGAGTTATAAAGATACATTTTGATGAAACTATCTTTTATATTCTAACTGATTAAACTTTTGTTGAATTCTCATAACCCAGTGAATTTTTGAGGTCACTTAAGACAGCCTGGGATCCTGCTGTCATTCAATCTTTTTATTTAATCTGCCTTTAATAGAACATTGAAACAAACAGTCTTATCTGGCCATTTCACATTTAATCAGCTTTGTGATTTATAATCACAGCTAATGCATAATTTTAATCTTATTCTGTTATTATTTTATATTCTAGACTCAGAGCCAGTCAATATGTATTTATATATGGGAATTGTAGCAGTTATTTATTGGAAACGGCATGCAGGTCAAAAGTGGTTTTCTATCCACTATAATATCAAAAACAAACATACACATAGTGTTTGATAATGTTGTAGCATTTAACGAGCTTATATCTGAAGTAAAGAATTTAAACCCAATGAATTTACTAAAGATGTATGTAAAGCATTTCTTATTCCATTCCCATGTGATGTTTTCGTTTTCAATAAATACAAAAGAAAGTCATTTATTAAGGATGCTTATACACTGCAGTGTATAGTGGATAAATATAGGCAATAAGGAGAGATCAAGTACATACAACAGACCAACTAATGAGAAATAATAAGTTTCCACATGATCAAACATACAGAGATAAGAGAACGAAAAACATTATCTCACTCTGGTCAATTTAATCCAAGAAGAGGTGCTCTAATTTTCTTCCCTTAATATGACACCAACACATTTATTTTTCCTGAGGTTCTACTTTAATGCAAGTGCAATTCAATGTAGAGTTTAAGAATCAGCATGGCAGCTGGCTATCTTCTACTGGGGACATACTGAAATAGGAGTGCTGGCTGTGTCCCGCCATCCGCCACCCGCATGGTTTAGCTTTTATGCCCGAAATAATTACACGGAAACTGTATTTTTAAACACCAGCTCTACCATCAGTTCCAGCTATTGGCTAGTTTGAGTATACACTCTAGTCTATTTCTAATATTCTGTGTAGCCCAGAATGATCTTAACCTGCATCTGCCTAAAAAGGGAATACCATGGCGACTCCTCACCAGCTTCTTTCTCCCAGCATTCCATTCTGTTTACCTGCCTACCTAAGGGCTGGGCCATCAATGGCCTAGGCAGTTTCTCATTGATAGAAAATCACTCCCACATCAACATAATTATTTCTGTACTCCCAACAGGCTGACTTTCACATGCTGACAATCTATTGATGCTAACTACAAAACTTAAGAGTAAATATGTGCTAAATAAGTAACAGTTGCCACAAACTCCAACGTTCATTCTAAGACTGGCCATTTTTCTGGAGAGTAAATACACTTTCTGACCAAACTGTCGTTTTGTAACCAGAGATCTAAAAACAATCTGTGTTAATATTTGTCAGCTCTAATCATATTATAAAAAGGAATGAAATTCAGTTTCTAATTTTGAGAAATTTCTTTTGATCTCTATCTTTCCGTTACTGATAGGTCATCAATGATTTATTTTCAGGTCATCAATAGTTTCAACAACAGAAGAGTTAATAATATCATTTCTTCCAACATCTAGAATTTCACAATCAGGCCTTCCACTTTAGAAGTACCATCCAAAAAGTAGCGATCCTCAAATACTATTATTGTACCTTCTTTTGTGTGCAGAAAAGTTGATAATTTTAAATATTGTTATGTAATACCTTAAAGAAATTCGACTTTATAGGTCCTGCTTGAGTGGCAAACACAAATTTAATTATATCTAAAAGTCTTGTTGTGGCACAAGGGGTACCTGTTTATAACTTACCTTTTTCTTGTCAATAAGAGAATTATATCATGACTTCAAAACAAAATAAACCATATCTAAACATAAATCTCAATTAATTATTTATTCTTCATTGCTTTTATACCCTTGTTCAATGCCTTTTGGATCTTTTTTCCTCACATAATCTTCTTTATGATTGTTTTATGATCCAGGAAAGCTTTAAAATTATTTCACATATCTAATTAATAATTTTGCTCACCTCTCTGAAGATTACTTAATTGAATAAAAGTATGGAGTATAAAATACACTGAAAATGTGTTGCTAAATGAAACCTACATCTTTGAAATTTCACAAATGTTTTATGTAAGGCACAAAGACATAAAGTATGGGGAGAGTTGTTTTTCAATCTCATTTTCTTACTTAGAACCAGCTAAGTGGGAAGTAAAGAATTATATTCTGTATCAGAAAGGATACATTTATATTCTTTCATTTTCAAAATAGGTTTCTTCTTTGAAATGGAAACAGTTTCTAACTTAAAGTAGTTAATTACACAATTTAATAAACAAGTAATTAACAGATTACAATTTGAAAAAAGAAACTTGAAAATGTGCAATTTGGATTCTGAATGTGAAGAGTAGTGTTATAATTAGCACAATACCTTTGAAATAGATTAACAAGTAATATAATAAAAATGAAAGGAAAATAACTATTTCCTCAGTATAGATCAGACATCACAAATTGCTTTTTCTCAGTCAACACTAGCATCATCTTAAGAAAACTGGATCTGAAGAAAATTGCTGCTAGACAGATCAAACTTCAAAATGATCACATTTTGATGTGTAAAATATCTTCTATTCAGAGAGACCATGAATGTTTAGTAGTCAATGTTTTAAATTGTCTTCCAACAATAGTTCCCTGAGGCAGACGGCCAAGGCTAGCAAGCTCAACATGTGTAATCTAAATTGGTTTTCAGGAATGGCAAAAAAAAAAAAAAAAAAGTGACAGTCTGAGCACTATATATGTGCTATTCTTTCAACAGTAAGGTTTGAAATGAAGACAAAAGAAATTCAAAAGAGGCATTCAATTGAGTCTTTACTACCCTGCCTC